>WHPZ01583645.1:0-10679 GCA_016617965.1 Macrosiphum rosae | reverse complement strand
TGATATTTTAAATGTATATATTACTTAAGTTAGTTAGTTTTTGGTTTTATTATATTGTTATGTTTTTATTTGTACTAAATATTTAGTTGTTTGCACTGTAAATTACTATGTTTCACCTCGTTTTTTATATAATATTACTCTATCACATTATCACTATAATCTTCTCTGTATATAACTTGTATTGTAAATCTCTTGAATTGCCGATTGGCGTTAAATAAGCAAATAAACAAATAAATACCTGGTTAGTATATCATAGATTAGTCTACGGAAAGCGGTCCCCGTTGACCGTTGGCCATTTTCTACGCGTCACCATCATCGTATAAATCTCAATCAAACTGAGGTTTTTGATTTGCCGTCAGCGAGATAATATGCATCTACATTAATTAGTGTGGCACAAAGCGAAAAAATTCCGACGAACGAGCCTAATTGTATGTGTTCACTACTACAACCTGTCCGACGAAACGCGTGGACTGTTTCTTCAGGATTATGAGCACAGTCCAACTTAAATATTTTCAGGTTCCTTGTAGGGAAATAACCTAGCTGCAGAAATTCTATGGTCGCCATAGTAACGGTATGCTCTATCTGACAAATCTTCCGAAGGTAGGTACAACATAATAAGTAAAAAGTATTATTTTATGGTATCGTAGCTTCGTAATTCGTATTATTCAAATAAATATGTGTATACTATATTTTTTAAATATATCTGTAGTGGTATATTTGAGTAGGGTGTGACATGTGAATTGTTCAGGGTGAAAGACAAATGCAAAACCCTGCAGTCAGGGGACAGTTGAGAATGTAGGTATTCAGAGTTATGTTGAATCTTGATAAAAAAAAATGTATTAAATAATCAAATACCAAATATTCTCGAGTTAAATTCCTTATAGATATTAGATAAAATTAATTGTCAACTTAATATTTAATGTTTATATTGCGGTGGAGAAAAGTACCAGCTATGAGTAGGAAAAAAAACCATAAAGAGATGTCCCCCTCGCCTTACCTGTTTAAACAGAAATATTATGTATAATATAATACATAATATTCTAGAGCAGCAATGCCCGCGTGAAACGTGCAGAAGGTAACCGGGTCACGTGGTAATAACCAGCGTATCGGCCATTACAGCAAAGCAACTCGGTAACCCAGTGACACGCCGTGGTGGTGGCTGGCAGACGGTGGGTAATATTATATATTGTGGGGTATATACACATTACACAGATTTGATAATACTTGTAAAGTGTGCACGTCATTGATTTCTCGCTGTTTTCTGTTGTTTTTCCATCCATTACTTAAATCGTATAATTGTTATTATTATTATTATTGTTATTTTGTTGTTCCGTAGATCAAACAGCGTGTCAAAAACTGGAAAAATAAATAAATTCACGTAATGTAAAAAATATAACAAGCGCGCTAGGATGGAGTACGGGAGGAGAGGAGGCTAGGTAGGTCACTGACACAAACGATGTGTAAAAAAATGCAAAAAAAAACCTCTAGTCATTCATCAGTAATTTTAAAATAAACAAAACCCATTGTTGTTGCTGTTTTTTACGTTTTGCACACACCGCTACAATATTATTTCGTCGTCTTCGTCAACACTTATATACCTACCACCACTAAATCTCCGTCCACGGATGTTAAGTTCACGACTTACGCCCAAAAGTCCAAGGAACGCTGTAAGGGTTTGTGCGCCCAACTAAAATTATCATCCCTCTATTCACTATTGCAAACATTTTTGATGGCATTTCGCTTATTATACGTATTACGCACCGTGTATATGGTATATCCAAAAAGGGAGTGCAAGGGCGTATAAGCACTCACTCTCTCTTTGAAATAACCCCACTCACTCCCCCCTCTTGCTGAGGAATTTTCTTCCGTGGCACAGGTATATATACACATTTATATACACTATATATAGATGGCTTTATTCGTACTTTATACCGTATACACTATACAGAGTGTTTCTCGAACATATTTATCGGCCTCTCAGGAAAGCGTTATAATATTACATAAATCTACTGCGGGGCTGTGCCCTATTTATATATTATGAATTACTTATATTATATATATATATATTATGTATGGTTGTAGTAACATTAAACACCCACAATGTTATAAGCTGTTTTGCCTCCAATTCCAGGCAGGCTTGTTTTTTTCTTTCAAAACCTTTGTAGACACGTGCCAGGCTCCAGTCAAACTTGAATAATTGTGAAAAGTAAAAACCAATATTTTCTCACATTTTTCACTTGCGTCATCCCTAGCATGGATGTTTTATAAAAAAAATTCTGAATGCAATATCTTCTTTGGGATGAAAATTTGAAGAGAATATTTCTCAGTAGACAAATACATGGCCAATAGGTATGGTCGTATGGAACTTCATTCTTTGGTAAAAATAAACAATACAATTAGAAGATAATAAACAATGCGACATTAGCACATACCGAGGGAAGCTTACATTTATTTTAGTAATACCGTCAACCACTCCTCCCACCCATAAAACATCCAATTAGTCCACTACTTGTAGGTGAAAATACATTGATAAAAGACATGGTGCATATATTATATGTATATAAGGTGTGTGAACATGATCCAAATTTTTAGGAAATGTTGGGGTTATAATATGTATGTTATATAATACATATACGAAATAGATACGTGTAAAAAAACCATTCCTCATAATACAAAAATACGACATATTTTACTTAGGTAAAAACTTTTCAAATTATTCCGAAAATCGTATAGGTACGTATTTGACATTTCCTTTTCAAAATAATACGTTAATCCTTCTTCATACCAGTCGCAAACTTAATATATAGGTACACGCAGAGTGTCCACATTGTAACACCCAAACTTAAAAGTTAAAACATAAATGCATTTGAAATTCTAACAGTTGTTATAAGTATTATTGTTTTAAGTGTTCAAACTTAGATTCATTAATGAAAATTAATAGTTCAAATTTCAAAATAATTACGTTAATCCCGGATCTCCAATTTATAAAAAATAGGTACAACGCCAAATATTTTTTATTTTCAGTTATATAATCAAAAAATATTATAGATTATAAAAATTGTAGCTCTCCAATATAACAATAAGTTTCCAAAACTATGCTTAAAAAATATTTATCAAAGAAAAAGTTATTGACAGTGAGTGATTCTATAAACATTAACCATATAGGCATGTAGTATATACATTGCTTATTGCTTTCCACGCGTAGTATACAAATATACATTATATGGCCATAAGCGTACGCAGACATTATCGGCAGGGTAGTGATATATAAAATAAATATTCAACTTAAGTTCCGTTCCAACAACTATTAGAAAGAGACCCCTAACATTTTAAACCACTATTCACAGTTTACTCAAATTCACTAACCAATCTTTACCATCAACCACATAATCTAATCACAATATAACATAAAATAAATTAGCTATAAATATTATAATATATTAATATTTATTAATGTTTAACATTTATTTAATTTACAACTGCAGGTAGGTATATATTTCCAGATCAAACGGTTAATTTAGTGTACAGTATTTTTATTATTGATATATGTAACACATATGCCTATTATAGTATATATATATATATATATGTATAATATTATATATTACTCATATAATCGTAAATCGCTTACACCTTAAAAATAAAGTTCGCGGTTTATTCAACGGCCTACTGAGACTACTCCCAGCGCACGCTAATATTTTCTACGGTAATAATATTACTTTTTATTTTTGTAATTTAACTTTACTGTGCGTGTGTGGTATACCATGATTAAGTGTCATTAAATATTAAATCGTAGGTTTTCAGTAACAATATAATTCTTTTGATTGAACCCTATTCTAGACGATAAAATGGTAAGACGTACCTAATAAATATTGCATACAAACATAGGTAGAATAAAAAGTTCAACAGAGAATAGAACAAGGTCTCTATATACGAGGTATAGCTTTCAACGCTTTTGTTTGTATTTATTTTTAGTCTGCAACCGTTTTCGAGAGAAGAAAAATCAATCAACTGGAAAGTCCTTCCATGTTCGCCGCCACCGCGATCCGTTGTTTGTCAATAACGGTTTTCACGTTAATACTTTTACATGCACTGTTATCATCCATCGTTAACGGTAAATAAATTAAAAAAATATAACTGTTTGTAAACATCAGTAAGCATATATCACAGAAAACTTTTAGATTGTGTTTGCCCTTAACTGTGGAGAGAAAAAAAATTAAACAACTCGTCTGATACGCCATGATGTAAAAAACAAAGCGAAAACTTTGGTTCCCGATGAAAGTTTTAATAATAGATATTATGAATTTGTTTTTATCTTAATTTATCGCCAATAAAACGAAAGAGACGCGACATGACGATATTATTAGCTTTTCATCGTCATTATTATTGTGATGACAACGTAAACGCTCGTGCGTGTAATTTTTTTTACCCGCGCTGAATCCAAGGTATTAGCGTCTTGCCAATGGTGGGGGAGTATGGTTATTTAATTATTTCTGTTTACGAAATTAAACCGATTCTGTCAAAAAGATGTTTACAACGAAAAACATAAGAAACAAAATATAAAAATATACGCGTGAAATAATTAATATTCATCCCACGTGTTGATGCGATTATAGTCTTATACTCCAAATAATATTATATCTTTTTTTATAATTATATTCTCGCTTTCGCGCCCGCAAACGAAAAATCAACACGCGTACTGTTTATAATAAATATATTATGGTAAGGTATTCATGAGTGCCATGACTACCAACTAATTACTATAGAGTACCACACTGCCATCCGCATATCATAATGCATACGATAATATGTCGATTCACAATAACTAAAATCATTTCTATGAGTAAATCGGTAACCTATATAATCACGTGTCGAAGAGGAGATCAGACAAGAAGAATGGTAATAAAAAATGTCTACAATCCACGCCGGCGTCGATCGATAAAAAGCAAAACGTGGTACGTGCGATGTATTTCGACGTAAACGGAAGACGCGAGAAATTCGATTAAATGCTCTGTGTGTGTGTGTGTGTGTGTGTGTGTGTGTGCGCGCGCGTGTAAGTTTGTTATTCAAACATCCTTGACTTGGTCGAAACGACGTCATCGTCTACATCATCATTATCAATATTAGACGATAACAGCGGCCCCGATTTCATAACATGTGACGAAATGAGTGATATTTTAATATACACGCATACATTGTATAATGATATCATATTATGATGTATAATGCGAGTATAGACATTTTAGAGTTTTGTTGCACAAAATGTGATGTGTCCGTGATGCGCTTTTCGCCTTTCCACAAGCGTCACACAAGTCCACACGACACGTCCCGTCTGCTCTGTCGTCGGCTGTTACGTGTTGATCCAACCATTTAAAGGACAGAAAAGTGCCGAAGAAAAGAAAACAAATTCTGGGATGTCTCGAGTGCACCTGCGGTCCGCAGCCAACACTTTGAAACACTTAGAAACAGAACCGACAATCGACTACTAATATAGTACGAATGTACAATATTACATGACGTGTAATTTCTACAACAACGACTATGGAAATTGTGGGGAATTGCTTTTTATTTTGAATTTAATAACTGAGGACAATTATTAAGATTAATTTACGGTCAATAAGTTCAAGTACCTAGTGAACTGATGCACGAAGTAGTTCTATAATAGACAAGATGTTAGACGTGTTTTTAAAGTTTTCAAAACGTTAAAAAATGCATGATTGAAAAACTCACCTAAACTAAAATTACGTGTAAGAATATGTATACCTAAGTCAAAATAATAATTGAAATAATAATAATTCTAATAATTTAGGTGCCAGAGGGGCGTAAGCTAGTTCACTATCTCTTGGTACACCCAGGGTAACCATGTGACGTATTCTGGTTACGTCAAAAATACCTTTTATTCCTGACACCATCGGGAGCAGAGACATTAAATACGGGTCATTTCGGAAAGCACTCAGTAAGCTCCTACAAACCCTTACGCGCGAGCGGGTGTCTATAAATTGATGTATATTAGATACACTACAGCACGACTTTTGACAAACGAAAAAAAGCCTTCTCACAATAACACGCCATTACAAACGTAACTTGTTCGGCTGGACCCATTATCTTCTTAAAGAAATACACTTAGCCCCGTCTACGATTATAAGTATGACGCTGCACGCGATCGATTTTCTCTGTACGACGTTGATCTGCGGCTCACAGTATGCATATTGTGTTGATCGATATATAACATGGTTCGTGTTCCCACAGTCCCGAATATTATTTTATAATATGAATTCGAATATTAACGACGGTGATAATAATAATATTATTATTATTATTATAATAGTCAGAAGACCTACTCTACAAGTGTCCGCGCCATGCTGCGTTCGATTAAATAATATACCCATATTATATTATTAACTCGTTTTTACCCGGCGGCGGCAGTCGTTAATCGAAATCGATCGCGTAAATTGGAATTGTTTCAAAACACAAGCACTAACACTCAAAGTCAAACTCGTCGTCGTGCGGCGGGCACGCTGTGTATTTATTATAAAAGCGCGTCGTCACATTATTATCCACAGGTTGCACGTCGCCGACACCGCTTCGACGAAACCAAACATAATAAATATATAAATATAAATATAACACATTATTTCGACAGTTTTCCGCTTTTTTTTTTCACCGAGCTTTGAAATGCTACGATTTATCAGTCGAATACAATTAATTTATAATCCGTTAATGTTCGACGATTATAGTTTTTGCCAAAGTTTTGATAATTATGCATAATATTATTGCAGCCATGGTCGAAGAATAATTAAAATCTTTATTTTTTCATCATCATAATATATTATAATAACACCCTTATAACAACACTCGGTAGTCGGTGTGAGAACTTTGATTGACTTTTCATCAGTGTCGATCATTTTCCAGACTTATATTATACATAGCCGCATAGGTAGTAGGTACCTATTATTATTTTTTTTTGTTATTGTTTTAAGTCTATACATGCTGTTGAATACAGCCCTCTGTCGAAACAGGGTTTAAAAAATTCCATGTTGACTGTTGCCCTTTTCATCATAGCTCGCGCCCAGTCATATGTGTTTTGAAAGCTAACGCAATGCTGAGTATATATTGTCATCATCATTTTACTCCCTGCAGCGACCCACTTGTTTAATTGTTGTTTATGGGTTAAGTCAATAACGTTTAAATAATTCAAACGACCCTTGGCGACTGCCTTTGTGTCGAACGCCGATTAAAAAGGTCTGGAAAAGTACCTACCTACTGCATAATGGTGTATAGTGGTCGTTGAAAAGAAAAAAAACCAAACAACCCTCCCCGCTCTTGAGTTCCCACTAACACTTGGCGCTTTCGGTGTTGGGAAACCAAATACAGTAAAATAAACGAAATCGAGAGTGATCTCAGAACAGAACACAATGGGTTGTGCATATATGTATTTATAAGCAGCGTCACAAATATTATATTGCCCGTATACATACAATATAATATATAGGTAGGTATATGTGTATACAATTCTGTAGATCCGCTGTCACAGCTGACTGTCGAGTGATTTTTATTGTGGTCCGGTGTTAGATAAATTCACCACATCGTAGTGCACCACTCGAGGGAGAGGCACAGCGGGTGACGGATATTCAAATATATTCACGTAGGTATTCAACAAGTCCAACCGAGGATATTTTCCAGGGGAAGAGAGAGAGAAAGAGAGAGAGCCTTTATAGGAAGTTAGAAAATCGGATTTCTATCTAATCGTGTCTTATAATACAAACTTGTACAGCACAGCAAATTAAAAAATCTCTGGATTGAACGAGACACCGTTGAAGCGAGCAGTGCGTATATGCATTATTAATGCTATAATATTTTAAACGTTCAACTGATACATAATCAATCATTTATATGGCGTTAGTAAAACCGTTCTGAACAGGACTCACGTTAAACAGCATCATAGACACAACTATAGGACCAGAATTTTTTTGTTGTGTGTGAGGAGGGAGGCTGTAGCCCTCATATTTCCACCTAATTTCTGAGTGTGGAAATTTCCCCTACATCCTTCAACTAAGTAGGAATGTTTGCAAATAGCTTATAAAAAATAAACATTCACATCAATATTTATAATATTTAACACCATTATAATTCACTGAGCATGCGCACACCCCCCTTTTTCATTTAATATTGTTTTTATTGAAATTCTGGTTATTAGAATTTTTAAATAATATGCTAAGGACCATATTTTAATTCATTTAGATTTATGAGTACAAAATCGGCTTAAGTAATAATTTTATTTGCAGGAAAAAATGGTTTGTTGTCATTTAAAAAAATTAAGTTGGTGTCGCTCTAGTCGACACTATTTAAAATGTTACAACAAATCTGAGCACTTGCCATATTTTAGAAACTGCAATTTAGCAGCATATAGTTCGTTCACAGTCTAGACAACTTTATGCCACATTGAAGAAAGCATAATTTTTCATGACTTATTATCTAATATATATTTAGGGGGCTATGTACCCCCACCGATCGTCCTCATAATTGTGCTTATGAATTGCACTCGCCGCTTTTACTTGCAACCTGTCCGGTCGTGTCTATATTATAGGCTATAGTAGTATACACACAATTAACTCAATGTAGTGTATATGATGTTTAAAAAAATAATTTCACTACCAACCGCAAATGATGACTTAAAAGAATTAAGCGAATGCGTATATGATGGCCACTACTTTATATCTTTCCATACGATCACGGTGCACAGGGACAGGGTTGTACATAATGCATGTGCTTGTTTAAAGTAGATAAATTATTGGGTGAAAAAAAAACTGAAAGAAAAAATACGGTCAAACCGGAAATTTAGCGTTAAGTTGCCGAAGCTTTTACAAACACACACACTCGCACTGACACACATCGTTTTTTTGGGAGTATTTTGCAGAAAGGGATTGTGTGGACACGATGCATATTGTATAATAATATGTAGAAGGTATATGCTGAGGTATATGCCAATTACACCTTGACTATATAGTCTATATAGTGCTAGTGTAATGATGTTTAATAATTGACATAACACAACCGGTTGACTTTGAAATAACGTCCAAATAGTTGGGGTATTGGGGTCCATATTATTAAAGCGACCAAATTATATAATTTCGTCAGATCGCGATTTGTGTGTATTTAGATAATTTAAATTATCATTACATGTTTGTATACAGGAGACGAGAGGGAATTATTATTATTCGTTATTTACAATAATTATTTTCCAAACCAGAAAATTGTTTATAAAAAAATATGAAAATATTATTTTTATTATTATTTAAGTAAGTAATGTAAAGAACGTATAAGAAGATAATAATAATGTTATATTTTGCTCACCGATCATGATGCGCACGGGCACACACATAACATAATTTCATATTATTTATTATTATATTATTATACATTTATACGTAAATATATACGTACTTACATAATATCCTACACGCCCCCGCACAACAAGCAGAGGGGTTTATTTAATATTTTAATGATACGATTGATACGGTTCGGCGGCGCCTCCGTTTTCGTATTATTATTCGTCTGCTAATTGGCCGCTACTGCCTCCTATTTACCTCCTACACGCGAATAATACGCCGCCACCGTTTTACACGCTACGATGCGGCGGCGGCGACTAACAAAAAGGTTAAGCTGTTTTTCTCTACTTTTCGTAAAATCGAGTAATATTACAAAAAAAAAAAAAACACCTGACCTAACTATATAAAGGCTCGACAAGTATGCACCTAGATGTATATAATATACAATATACATACGTATAGACTGCCAACTGGCCCTTTGCTTTTTTTTCCTCGTTACGTATAATCAGTTAAAATATACGTCCCACGAAGACTCGCAAAAACTACTAACAACTTACAGCTGCAATTATCGCATTGATTATCATACTTGTTTGTTAAATACACTTTTGCATTATGTTTAACGTCTCTGCGACAGAAACTGTAGAAAACACAGAGTATAATTTTTACTCCCCAACCCAACGACAATGCATTTATAATAATTCTAGTTCAAATGTTGTGGGCTTATAAAACACTTTAAAACAAATAGTAAAACTGAACTTAAAAATTAAAAATTACTGAAAAGCTCAAATACGATTTTTTTTTTCATTTTTAGAATTTCTAATGAAAAAAACAAAAACAAAAAATAGGTACCTACCTTTTAGTATTTTAATTTCTCATCTATTTCGATAAATTAAACCATTCAATAGAACAAATGTGTTTAAACCTATTTCAGACATTGTATACATAACACAGTATAACACATTAATATATTCTCATAAAAAAATAAATATTGACATTTCAAAATATATTTTAAATAAATATTTATGTATATATGACTCATTTCATAAAACATTTACCTAGTCATTCGGATAATTTTGAATATGAAATTTTTATATTTTGTGTTTGAAATAAGAAATATATATATATATATATATTCTGCCTGTCCCTGCAGTAGTAATAATATCAGTATTAGCATAATTATGTAACTCAGAGGATGTCCTCTTGAAAAGTGCGGTAATAGTTTTTTTCAGTTTCTCGTATATTATTTTGTAGAGCACCCTCCTCTTTACTCCTTCAGCAGCTGAAATCTCAACTTAAATGGTCTTAATTAAAACGAATGAGCATAAAAAATACTATTAGTGGGTACTTGAA
>WHPZ01583644.1:0-25757 GCA_016617965.1 Macrosiphum rosae | reverse complement strand
ATTAATGTTTTTCATATACATTTCATAAAGTCACTTATATCTAGAATTTATTGGTAATAATATATTTTATTTCTATCCATCAGACACCGTTGATATAGTATATTATATACCTAGGTAAATTATCTATTATTGATATGTTATTCAAATTAATTCATTGAGTGTGAATCTTGTCAAAGTCGAATGCATTTCGATTTAAGAAGAATATTATTTTTTTTCCAATAAATCTAATAAAATAAATCTTCCATCCCAGAATAGCACTTATGATCTGTGAATAATTCGCATGATAATATTATTATTGCCAAGGAAATGAGTCCACACTAAACATTACAGGTTTTCAATTTTCTCTATTCTTGGTATTTTTTTTGTGTATTTGACGTACCCGTCGTTCTATACTGAAAAGTAATTTACTTACAATTTATAAACAGTTAACATTACATATTATTATACAAATTATTTTTCGTAAAACAAATTTCAAAACTGATATTAAATTAACCAACTTTGAAAGTCTATTAAGTGTGAATTTTTATAATAATATATCATTTAATACACTCCATAGTGATCAAGTCTCAAGATTTACATGTGGACCACAGCTCACGATTTCTATTTATTTAAGAATGGCATATATTTAAGAGAAAACTATAAATAAAATAACATTCATAAAATTAAAAATATCAAAACCATTTAAGAATTCAAAAATTTATAATTTATTCTACAGATAACAATATTGTTTTTTACATGTTAAAAATTTAAAAACTACTTTTCTCTCATTATTTAATCATGTGACCCGAGCGTTGGGTATAATTACATGTAAAATTACTGCCAGCATGAAATTGTTCACAACTTTTAGGCTCAAATGATACTGAGATATGTGCCGAAAAATCCATTAACCCTAATGTAGTCCTTTGTGTATATTTTCAATTAGACAAGTTATAAGAAAAAGTATTTAGAAAAGAGTGACCAGTTGAGTATATTTTTTCTTTCTTATCTTTTTGAATAATATCTTTAAAAAATATATCAAACATCGTAATTTATATTAAGGTAATACTTAGAAGTTGAAAATACTTATTATATATTAAGATAATATATCGGTTGAATTATAATTTTGCAAATTATAAATCATGTGGACTTTTTGAATAGTTAACTTATTATTTGGTATTTTAAGAATCTGTAAGGTTAAAATGTTCAAAATTGACAAAATTAGAGATACAAGAATAATTAATATTTATCACCAGGTACATAAAAAGTTTTGTTTAGATGGATTATGAAATAATATACAAGAAACAAAAAACCACAGCTGCACAGTTATTGAACATCACAATATTTTAAAAAATGTCACTAGACTTAGATAAGTACAAAATGGAAAAAAATGTATGTCTAAGAAATGAGCTTGAGATGGGAGAAAATTATGACCTAATTTCAGTCACACGAAGGCTAATATAATTGATCTGAACGGACGAATATTGTACGTTTTTATTTGAACTAATGTTCATAATGTCCAATAACATTTTGAAGACGTCAATCCAGAAAAAAAATAAGATCCAAAGTTCAATACTTCAATAGCAGTTAATTTGGACGTTGCAAAACTTAAAGAAAATTTCTTTTTTAAAAGACACAATTACTTGTTAGTGGTTTTTAGTGTGAATGATCCGTTTTGGGCACACTCTCTATTCCAGACTCTTTAAAAATATTGAACAATATGACCAAAACATTAAAAATACAACACCGAGAGAGGTAGAAGTGTAGAACCCTCAATTAATTATTACTAAAGAAGCCAACATAAAACGCATCAATTTCACAGAAAACTCATTACTCCGCCGGCAACAATCCAAAATGGCAATTGAAAAATCTACGACAACATATAGAGTAGTATAATAACGAAGTCCCCGAACCCTCTCAAGCTCAACAGAAGAAAATGTTTTCAAATTAGTCCGAAAAAATACCAAACACACCACTGTCATCTAATTAACAATTTCCAAGTGTGATGACATACTCGCATTTGAATCTAAAATAATATATCGTATACTCTATTCGGAATAAGATCGTACCCCGGCGGCCAAGTTGTGCGCATGGGCGTGGCTTTGTTCCGTGGCAGATCCCAATGCGTCGTCGTCGTAGTGGGGACTGCGTCTGATCTTATGTCTGACCGCCGCCGGACGAAAACTAGTCGCCGCCGAGGTACGATCTTATTCCGAATAGAGTATAGACAGTTAAATAGAAAAACAAATTATGCAATCTACACCAAATAATTACTGTCCAGATCAAATTATTCTGCTACCTTGTTTATATAGTAGTGTAGTACTTCTGTACATCCGTTGATCGTTTCTTATCTATTAGATATAGTCTGAGCTGAAGATTCTCGTTACTAAATATTGTACCTACCTTCGGATATAATTATCATAATATAATATTATTTTCAAAGAATAATTAAAATCTATTATGACTAATCGAAAAATCGAATAGGTACCACCAATTTAAAGTTGTGGATCATAATATTATATTATTGTCAGGAATAAATATGGATTTCATTTAACGGTGTCGTTTTATATTTGATACGTAGGTATATGGCCTATTAAAAATATGTTCAACACACTAAATAATAATATAATTTTTTTTTATTTAAGTTTTACGAGATGATATTACGTAATAATATAACTGAAAGCGAAGCAAATTCGCGAACAAATCGCATAAATGCATAATAACTACATAATTTGTTCAATGTTATAACAAAAACATACATAAAATATTTTATTACATTTGATTTTAAATTAGAATACAGTAAAATATCATAGTAAAAATGTATTATTTTCGAATAAAAAGAAAAAGTCAACAAATATTCATTGTATGATATACTATACTTAATATATTATATTATGAGCACGACGACTTTCATGGTGTTTTTCTACGGTTTTTAGTACAACGTAATATTATCAGCCCATTATTATTTAATGTCATTGTAAAATGGGTCATGACGATAAAGTATTATTTTTGGTGTTTACGTCTACACGTTGATCTATCCCTGACTGCCACCGATTCGGTGTAAACGACTTGACTTAAGACTTTAGAAGACCAAACATGGTACAATATTATACTCGCATATCATCACATACAGAGTTTTCAGAAACGTCAAATAATATTTAATAGTCTCACGCAATTTTGGCGCACTTCAGACATCACATTTTTAATCGTCCTTCTCGTTCGAGTGTGCAGTGCACACAGAACGGGTTTCGAGTTTAATTTGCCATTTCCCCAAAACACCTTTGACACAATAATACATCAAACGTGATGTAAGACCTGGTGCCGACCCTGTATATAATGATATACAGGGTGTCCCTTGAGGATATACCCATACGGTGGGGGACTCGCCGCCCAGACAAAAACCGGCTTTTTGCCATTTTACATATAAACTAAAAAAATTATTAAAAAGATTAATGAAAATAAAATGTTGAAAAATCAAAACTTTTACAAAAATGAACTCTATAAAATGGTTAGGTATCATTATTTTTTTCAAAAATGAAAAAATAAAAAAATAATTTTTTAACTCTTTTACCGAAAAATGTAATCAAATAAATAAACTAAAAAATAAAAAAAGTGTAACCCTTATTGTCTCTGTGAGTCTAATGAAAAAAAAAAAAAAAAAAACAGATTTATGATATATTTATTACCTATCTCAGGAGATATCGCGATGGGTAATTCCTCAAGGGACACCCTGTATATCTATGTATAATATTATATATTTTATACAAGACGACTACTCATCGTCTGTGTGGTGCCTATACAATACGTCATAAAGATTATTTCTGACGTGCGGTAAGCAGAAAGCATATTATTATTTCGAATCGATTGCGAAAGTCAACGTATATAGCGTTTTTCCCTTTAGATCCGGTGTTCTGTTATTTTTATTTCGTTCTCTCGCGTCGTAGGTATACATGTTAGGTTAGGTTAGCCAGACACGATAATATATCATTATATGTTCCCGTTGATAAGCTCTCAATTTCCGCCGGCGTAGGTATATATATATATATAGTACCTAGAAAATATGTTTCACAGCCGAAAGCAGCGGCGGTGGCGATGTCGGCGGTGGTGATCGCAATAATAAAACGTTTGCCACGTCCGATCGGGCGCGTTTACGCGAAAAACCTCCGCCGGCGTGTTTCGCCCCGGCGTGGCTTGTTACTATCACACGACCCGCCGAACACGTGAGAAACCCGCTGACTGCCGCGCGGTGCGGTCTCTCGCCTCATTCGCCAAGCCGGTCGCGACGCGTACCATGTGGCCGCGCATCGTCCGAAAAATTCCACGTCTGACCAATGACTGACTTACACCCGCACACACACACACATACACACACATACACACATACTCAACTCGCCGATAAATCATAATAATATTAATAGTACTGCGACGGTATAATAGTGATATTATACGTTTATTTCGTTTTCGTTATATCGTCGTCGACGACGGTTATATCATTCTGTCCATCCTCTCCTCTCCCACTCTATCTCTTACACACTATTTTCGCCGACAAACGGCGTCGATCATTGCGCGTGGTCGTATATCGTTCGGCGGTCCGGTCCGCGTCCGTCTGCTGTTCCGCCACCAGTGTCGCACCTACCCCGCGCTCGCCATGATCGGCCGTTGAACCGGGAAGTGTCCGAATGCCGGCGCGATCGCCCACAGCCGCCGTGTAGCCGACTACGCACGACACAGGTAAGACTACCACACTACCACCGGTGCCAATATATGTGACCTATATATATATATATATATATATATATAGTCTGTTGTAGGTTTCCGGTCCGCTTATGCGCGATATCCGGTGCGCGTATACGCGATATCCGGTCCGGGCGCATCCCCGCCGGACGAAACAAACGTATTTCTCGAGCGTTTCCACGTGGTGCGGGGGGTTTTGGCCGTCCGACTGTGACGGGAACTAGTGCCCGGTTTGAGGTCCAGGTTTAATGGGGTCGTGTGTGCAGACATTTGCCGAAGGAAAATAATGTATACCACTTCTGTCTTGCACATAGGTACTATCAAACATTTGAACGTCACGTACAGCATTTGAGCGGGTCACCTACACACCTTACGATTGTACTGTTACATTTGTCTATATACCCTAGTCATTGAGTTCTAACATAAATTTCCAAGCAGAATCGACATTCAGACATACATTGTTTGCGTTAAGAATTCGGTAATAGTATACGTAGGTATGTATCATAGGCACCACTGACAGTATGAGATGCATTCAAAATAATGACTACCCAAATCATATTTCATTTACAGGTGAAACCTGTATATAACGGACAGTCGAGGGACATTAATTATGTCCTATATAATATATTATATACAGGCACGTTATTATATCTTCGAGAGAGGTGTCCGTCGACTTGTAGTTTCACCGTATATGTTCTCACATAATTTGTACGATGATGATAATAATAATAAAATTATAAAAATTATATGAACAGTATTCGTGCCGAAAACGACCACGTTATACAGTTTCAGGCCGATGATAATGTGGGCCCTGGGGAGATAGCCTCTCTAACTCCCCACTTAGTCTGAGTGTTATTCTTGCACACCCTCCGAAGGCGTCTTCAGCCTTCGAATAAAAATTATCGGTAGGTGCCTACTTGACAACATTGTGATGATAGCAATAATGTTATTATGATAAAATGAAAGTGGACGACATATTAATTTCACGTGTCCAATAATTGTATGATCTTATACCACAATTTACGCCTAATAATAATACCTATGTATTACACGATTATAATATTAAAACGATCGAAGGGGAACCAATAGGTCGGTCTATATAACGTTTTTATTGCGTAAGAAACCTGTGACGTAGTTTTATCAAGGCTGGGCATTAACGAGTTAATAAGTTAAAGTTAAGTTACTTTTAACTAAGTTAATTAACGAGTTACTTTTTTTTTAGAAGTAACTCCTAACTTAACGAGATACATTTTTCCCCATGTTATTCAGTAACTTAACGAGTTAATTAATTTTATCGGCACGTTAAGTTAATTTTTTCCCAAACCACATAATATTTAAAATAAATTCAATTTTGTAAAATTAATTATATAAAAAAAAAATCGAAATATTAAATATATTTTAGTAAATAATAATTTATAATAATAGCAAGTTATTATATTGCATTTCACAGAAAATATTATACAACTATATTGTAGACGGAATTGTTATAGGGGTAACCTCGTTATTAATAAAAGAAAAATATAACAATTTACTCAGTACCTATCCCATACATCCCTATCCCTATCCTAACCAATTACTTAAAATTTTATTATATATTAGCTTTAAAAAAGGTAGGTATACTTATTAATTTTATTTAAAAAAAAAATGGCACTTATTTTTAACTAAGTTAAGTTACTTTTATTTTCTAAATGACCTGTAACTTTTGCACTTAACTTACATTTTTCTAAATTAACTTAACTTAAAGAGGTAAAAAAAAAAGTTAACTTGCCCAGCCTTGAATTTTATTAACTATTGCAAATGCGGTTAATTTACGAAGTTACTGAAAGTTTATCAACCGTTTTTCCGACTTCCAAACACTATAACGCAACAACATTATTATAAGTTGGTAGGTACCTTTATTGCTGATACTTTTATAACAAAATACATCCTTCCTTACAATAATTATTGTGCTTACTAAACCATGATAAAATCAACCAAACTTTAAATACAAAGCCCTATTTCAATTAATCTTTTACTAGAACTTAAAAACTATTTTTTTTTTAGAAATAGATGTTGTATACGTTTTAGTGTAGGTAGAATATTAAATTATGAATGTTTAAATCTACAATATAACTTTAAAGCACTGTCTAAATTAAACATAATATAAGCTATTAACTTATATCAACTGATTTAACATTATAAATATTATTATACCAAAAATATTTATTTTTTAATATCGTTTAGTTTTAAAGTTATAGTGAAAAATAATTTATAACTTTTATAGGTACATTAAAAATACTTTGGTAATAGAGTATTTAGTTTTTGAAACTATTATTGTACCTATCTAATATACTATTTTTGATATACGTCGAGAGTTTCATATAAGTAGTTTAATTTAACTACATATATTTTAAAAGTCATTACTGTGATGGTATTATACTATTATTACAATAGTGAGGTTTCATACTTTATTTATTTGTAGATTTAGATGGTACAACTTTTTAAACTGTTTTATATGTTTTTTACATCACTTTTATGAATTACCTTTTCAAATACCTAGCTATTAATAAATAAAATCCTCGAAGTTCAAATTTGTGTTAAATACAATTATTTTTTAACCTTTGACCGCAAATTATAAATATATTTAAAAGGACAGTATAATTAATAGATCTTGTTAGAGTGTAACAACATTACGAATTTCACTGTAATAATGTAGGGTTCGTTATAGTTTATAAATTAATTAACCTCGATAATATTACCATGACACAAGACCCAAATCCTTATTAGCTCACATAAATATTGATTCAAATTTTATATAATCACTTTAAATAACACTTAATATTAAGGTTGTGAACTTATAAAACCAATGAAAAAATATTAAATGTTCAGTTTATTTTTAACGTATTTAAAATATAATATAATATGGAACTCAATAAAATATAATATACCTACCTCAAATCAACTGGAACATTAAATATTTAAAACAGAGTGTCATATTAGTATATTACTACAACACTTGTTCGAAAGTTTATTAAATTGATGATAATCAATAATTGTTTTTTTTTTCGTATCTAAACCATTATAAATTAATTTAATAGTATTGATCGTATATTTTTTCAACGACAGATAGATTACATTTATATTTTTTTTTATTATTAATTTTTCTAATATTACATTAGCAATATGATTTCCTTTTAAAATTATAATGTAAAAATAAGTTAAAAGTAATCTGTAATCAGATAACAACGAAACTTAGTATTCGAATTTCTTATTTTAATTAAAAAGCATAAAAGATAATTTTTCTTTTATGCACTTATAGGAAATGTAAGATGCTTGATGTTTCTCTCGTTATCAAGAAAAACGTGTCCTTGTAATTTATTTAAAACAAATCGATAACATTGAGTTAGTAGAAAAACCAATCCCAAGCTATGGGGAAAATATTATTTGAACGATTCAACAAAACTTCGAAGGTTCTTATGATTTAAAATCATGTTTTCATATAATTTATTCCTACCTACGTGATAGCTTAATGATCACGCCAAGTTGTTTCTTTTTTCGAAATTCCATATTATGCCATTTGTTTCAGAACAATAAAAAAATAATAAATAATGACGTGGAAATAAAAGACAGACAGAAAAGGCCTCGAAGCGGAGGTACCTATACTTCATTTACCAAGATGTTACATGATATTTCTTCTGGTTTAATTTCTAAAATTAAATGGCTTAAGACGTGTTTGACAATTTCATACTGCAGTACTGCACATATCTTATTGTCTATTAACCATTATGAATAATCGTCTATTATTCTTATACATTTTAGATTAAAAGTGGAGCAATGGTTAGGTAAACAATGACGCGTGTTTTGTTATTATAGTGTAGTGTCTGACGTTACCTCTATAGGAGCAGTAACAATACTTCGTTTTACTTTAAGAGTGGTCTATAGTAGAAAATTGCTTCTGGTTTGAACTTGAATAAGAGAGGAGGGGTCACTAATAATAAATTCCCAGAAATATTTAAAAAAGAAAAATGAAAAACAATGTAAGACGCAACGGGAAATTTTACGCAAAACCAATTTGGTTTTTTTTTTGCAATTCAAAAATGAAAAATTTGTATTTTATATATGATAGAGACTTGAAATTTGTATTGATTTAACTCTTAAGTTAGGTCAAAAAGTTTGACAATTTAATAAAAGATCTCACACAAGTGGTTCTTATAGCAACTCAAACAATTTAAAAATACATAGTCACGATTTTCTTTTATAAGTTTTGAAATTCTGAGAATTCGCTAACTATTTTGCAGTTAAGCATTAATACATTTTTTAAAAAATTTTATAGGTAAAGGTTTCTATATTTCGCGACTTTTTTTTATATATTTTATGAGAATATTAATTATTTATTGAAAAAGTGCGGGTCAGAGCCAATTAAAAATAATATAATCTTCTTGAACCTAAATTAATGAATTACTATTACCTATTTAATTTTAACTAAACCGCCTAAACAACAAACAATAATCAATAACCTTATAATATTTCACGATTTTTTTAAAAAAAATATGACTTAAAATTTAAATTCATTTTTAAAAACTCTAAAATGAAAATAAAAATGTTTTGAGTTAATTTATTTAATACAGAAAGTGATGTGTGGCCAATTAATTGATTTATTTTGTGTTAATGTTCTCACCCGCGGTTAGTGCTTTCTATGAATAAATCCCCACAGCCAAGTAATATATTTTATTAACTTTGACGGGTAGGTATTTCTTCAGGATTATATTTTGTATCCCTACGCCATTCTCGATGTCGAATTTTATTGGACATTAAAATAATGTGTTGGGATTTACAAGGTTATTTTTCGGATCTTGATATTTCGATTTTGGGGAGCTATGGGACAAATACCACATTTTCGCTGTGTTTACACATTACACGACGTTATACTTTTATGGTGTAATGTTACTCACAACAGTCAATAGAAGAACATTTAAATAATCCTAGGTTATCATTTTCCTTATCTACTCGAACGACGTTTATTGTCTAATCGTGTATTATCTACCTGCTTATTGACCAATTAGATTTATTAATTTATTGCAATAGTTCGATTACTTATCCACATATATAGTTCAGATATTATCGTAATGTTGTCATCCAACTATAATTTGCGTGACAAAATATAGTGAAATCGTAAAATATACGGTCCTTTGAGTTTCGAATACCAGATGATAAGTACAGCCTTTGAGTAAGGTGTCCCTTTAGTTGATGTGAGAATTCGATAGGATTATTTTTCGACGGAATAGCCACGGGACGACAATATTATTATTATTTGTTTGCGACGTATTTTTCAACACGGGTATAAAAGTATAAACACAACGGAAACGTCTGAAAAACGTGTTTCTTTACAGTTGTATACTTATTTTCATCTGATGTATCTGTTGGTATACGTTATTTTCTATTTCCCAGTACTTCTGAGTTCTCGCTCGCTAATAATAAGAGACCGTTGACCGGAAGTGTCCGTATAATGAGATATGTCAAGCATTCGTATTCACTGCACGTGGTATATCTCAAGGACACTTTGTACAGTCATATAAAATAATTTTCTTTTCATTTATATGGCACTGGTGCACCGTACACATACGATAATCATGTTCATTTAAGGCGATTGTTACAAGTATATTATATTATATTATATTACATATTTATAATTAATAAACGTACAATTTGAAAATGCAATGTTCACATTATTATTTTTGCAAGAATTTTACAGGACATATTGTACCGACGGACAATCGAACTATACAAATATGACGTGTACCTACCATACATCATTCGTTAAATTAAATAAATAATATAAATTGCAACACCTACAAATGCTTTGAAAAGGCTGAAAAATAACGAATGCCTTTATTTATTTCATTAAATGCAAGTGTTTTTTTTTAGAACGATTTTTTTTAAAAATATTATTCAATTTAAATTTTGTTTGAACTATGAAGTGAACCTCGGGTGAAATAACCAATCAATTTTTAAATTAAATTAATATATTTTCCGAGTTTTATAATTGTCTATATCAATAATTTCTATGTCTTGTTTGTATCTTTGAAAATATTTTATATATAATGTAGTATAATAAACTATACAATTCCTAATATAATTATTTAGCTTTTGATTTATATTTTATACTTAGCAACTTGATGACACGGTGAAACATTTATAATTTGATAAATTTAAAATTTTAGTGTCATAATAACCAACACGAAACATAAATATAAAATGTATATGTTCCTCTCCTGTCTCACACCTTTAATTAGAATAACATTTTGATTAACATGAATTCTTAAATTATATTTCTGCTTTGACTATTTCATTTTTACTTAATAATATTCTGAATCTTTTGAATCCCATAAAATATTTAAATTTTATTTGTTTAAAATTGTTCAATAATATTCTTGAGCTGAAAAATATAATATAATCAATAATTATTATATTATTTGTATTGTGTTTTTTTCATAGAAATGAAATACTTATTTCTTAGCCAAAAATATTCAAAGAAGGTGTAAGTTTACAATCTGTTGCGATAAAATCTCTTTTCAGACGAGAAATTTTTTTTTATTTATTGATTACCCCGCGGCAACTTAGACCATTGGGTGGTTTTTCAACTGTTTGGGAGGGTACTGTATAGGTTTGGTTAACAAGTGTGTTTAGTTTTGGCAGAATTTCCAATTTTTCAAATTAGGTGTCCTTAAGTTTCTGGCATGCCCGGTCGGTGTGCCATGGCCTCTCTCTAGTCTCTAGACGGTTGCCTGCCCAGAAAGAGGAGCCACCCGTAGTCGAGATTCGAAACGGCGACGGAATGAAGCCGTAGTCCGCTCGGCCACTCCGTCCTTCTGACTAGAAATTATTTTCATATATACATTTATATATATATAATATATATTAAAAAAAATATAATTTATATCTAGTATGTAAAATATATATAATTGTTAAACATATTTCTAAAGATATTTGGGCCGTTTATATAATAAAGCCCCAGGGCTAAAAATATATACAATCTATACAGAGTGATTCATCCAGCATGCTCACCCCCATTTTATACTTTGATAACGTATTTATACAAACTATGATTCTTGGATTTTTTTAAATGACACCATATTATTTTCAAACTCTAAGATGTTTTATTTAGTTTTAGAATAATAATTATTCTGTTTAACCACTTTTTCTGTTTAATCATTGATTTAACTGCTTTATTTTTTTTTTAAATGTCGACATATTGTATATAAATCGAAATTCAAACGAGTAGTTGCTGTGTCATTACACTATTAATGTACTAAGGATGATTATATAATTATTACCGTCCTCAAAAATAGTTTTATATTATAAACTATAAAAATAATGTGATATTTAGCCTATTACATAATAAGTAGGTACTAGTTATTATATTGCTCAGATAATTTTTACAAATTATAACATTTTAATACTTATATTTATATTGATTCATATATTTTATTGATCATCATACCCCCTACGGCCCTACATTGTATGAACATAACTATACGAATACTCGTTAAAATTCGATTTATATTAATCAACATTGCAAAAAAAAAATTATCAGCTAACAATTTTCAATGGAAGGCACATTTAAAAAAATTAAGTTTGTAGCTGTTACACAACATTTATAAAATTGCATTCAAAATCTAAATATTTTAAATAATGTTCATTAAGACGTGTGAAAAATTACAAAAATCTCAAGTTAATTAAATTCAATATTAAAGGATGATACATTTTTTGGGGGAGTGTATGCTTGGTGTATGCTATCATGTATACCTAACTAAGATCAAGAATTTCTGATTAAAATCCTGATGGACAGTCCACTTTACTTCGTTTGGTTAGTATAAATTAATTAGACTGTTATTCCTCGGGCTCCTTGTTTTCTTAACTCTAATCTCTCCCGTGGTATTTTATAATATCTCATTTGCCAGGCTTAGGGATGATACACAACCATTTACCAGCTCATGCCTTTAATTTGGGGCTTAACTCATATATCCACTGCCCTCCTCATCCCAAAGATGATATTTACGATTTTCAACACATACTTACTTTTCTATTCCCTGTCACTGTGCCAATTATTCACGAGCTCGCCATTTTATTTCTAATCCAATATTGAAGTGGATTTGCATGAACTCGTATATGCCACCATTAATGCATTAATTTCACTTAAAGTTATAAATTAGTTATTAAAAAACAGTTTAACCATCGCAAGCATTGAGTTTTATTATTTTATGAGACAGTTAAATGCACAGGGTTCAATTTATAATGAATATAGTTTATAACTTAATATATTTAATTGACAGTTTAAAAATTGCTTTTAGCTAAGATGATTAACGCAGGCACAATACTGAAAATAAAATGTATACAAATACACTATCCTTAGCTAGGTACTTAAAAGTCATCAAAATGTTATCACTATAAATATTGACGAATTCAGTACTATATTTATTTTATTAGTTTTAGTAAACTATTAGCTTCGGTGGCAATAAAGCAATATCAGCATTATTTTATTTGTTTTTTAAATTTTTGTTTTTCATAGGTCTGTAGTATGTACAATAATTTTACGGTGGAACTATATTTTATATACGACAACTGCAGACAGTAATTATATTATTATTTATTTCAAAAAATAGTTTTAAACGTACCTATAGGTTATTTAAATAAACTAAACACTGTTCAATGGGAATCGAATTTCTTTTTTTTTAATCTAGAAAATTATACAATCTATAATAAAACAAAGTACAATAAGCATAATGGATAGTTTTTTTTTTTTTTTTTTTTTTTTAATTATGTTAAATGGCTTGAGTGTCCTGAGGGAAGAAACCATTCAGTGAAGGTACTTCGGCATGGAATCGCATTTAAAACTAAAATCGTAAACTTGACTTATTTTTCAAAATAAAAAATTCAAATATGCCCCGAAATGACTGGAAAAAAAATTATCGATACACAAGAACCATTTATTGCTATAAAAATAGCAATAAAATACGCAAAATAAAATCAACTGTAGACTTCGAGATGACTTAAGATTTCTCTATTATATGACATTGTTAACATAATATCATATTAGATACATTATAATATACGTTATCTATACTGTAATAAATAATAATATATAAAGAAGGAAAATTGTTTGTTCAGGGTAAATGGGTAATATCAGAAACAATTTAAACGATTTTAAAATTTATATTACCGTCAGAAAGTTACACTATCCTAAGGATCTATAGGCTATATTTTATCTCGATAAGTGGGCAATAATTTTTTTTATTTCAAATTTGAGAATTGTTTATAGAAATAATAAATAATAATATACTTTTGTTTGTTATAGGGTCGCTATTGGTTACAAAAATAAAATAAAATAAAATAAAATAAAATAATTATGATTGAATATAATTTTAGACATGTATTTTATATTTGGTCAAAAGCATACAAATTACAGTGTTAACAATTTCTAATGGCTATTAAGATGGAATAAATCGACGGTAAATATTAATAATTAATTGATAAATAATATGGTAATAATGTAATATGATAATAATAATGAAAATAATAATTATAAATAACTTGATAAGCTTTGAAACTTTAGAGTTAGACATTTTACAGTAACATCGCGGAGTCTGCCAAATATGATAATAAAATAACCTGACAATATACTGCTTGCATTATCATTAATCACAAACGTGTCTCACTGATAACGCCCGGCGGGATGGATATAATAAAATAAAATATAATCGAACGTGTCCTGACTGACTCACTGACTGATCGACGTTGAGCCTAAACAATATGGTACCTAGCTTGAGGCTTTAAATTTTAACGGTACCATGTAAGTGTGCACTAAAAAGTAAAAAGCATTTCCCAAAATCGGCATTTTGAAGTGGTGCTTGCACAAGTATAAGGCGATTCAAGGTTCAAGATTAAAAATTTTACGTTTGGAAAAATATTTACCGAATATTAAATAACGAACTGAACAAAGTTTGAATCATATATTGAGTTGGCATCTTTGACGGGGAACAAAGTGAACGAGGTCGATTAATAGTACCTAACTTATGGCTTATAAGATAATAATAGCATTCTATTTGTCAGTAGAGATTTCAATTTTCATGATTACCTACCATTTCTGTCAGTTGATACGCTCAATAATCTGTCAGTATTACTTATACGATGTGTGGAACTTCAGTTAGTATAGTAAGTGTATAACACATGCATAGGTTATCGTACAACAAGTTACTTCATCACTCTACTCATATTATAAGTTTATAACCTTATACGAATACCTAAGTGAAATTCTGGTAATATCTTATAAATTGCTTTTCAATTTATGGAGTTTCTAGTCTCGATGATACAACATGTTTCTATGAATGTTAAAAAGCATATTGTCAAAGTGTTTCATTTTGCCATGGGTACAACTGCAAGTAAAATTATTGTTGAAATGTTCACAGTTTAATTTATTTGTAGTTTTTGATATGAAGAACATTAGAGAAATCACTGTGAAAGCCAGCTACTTTACAATGTTTAGAGTGACGTGTGTACTGTAGGTAAATGCGTAGATTGCGTAAAACGGCACGAATTACAGACGGAGGAGGATACCCGAGGATGCGACCCTTCGTTTACTGTTTCTAATTATTTATTTATTGACGAGGAAATTGCAGTGAATAAATCTTAACATTTTAGCGCGCGTGTAGGATTACTTTGGGTGTATTTAAAATTTATTTTATTATTACACTTACAAAATATTTCCCTTTCAAAACTGTCAGTAAAGATTTTTCGTTATATAACAATATCACAGTGGTATAGCGAAATACCATGATATCATAATATTATATTCAACCGGCGCACGGCGCCCTACAAAACAACGGCGAGCTAATTCTCATTCACAACGGCCAACGCTGACAGCACAGCGAAGGCAGAGTAAACCGTTTGAAAGTAAAATCCGTCATAAGTCCTTAGTTCCTATTTCGTACACATACATATACATAATAGTTCTATGCACACACACACACACACGTTGTCAAATTATTATTGTTGTAACCAGTGCGTTACTTTCTACCTTCATATACAGGGTGATAGTAAGTCGCTTTTCGGTCGTCTGAACAACCTAGATATAGGTGCACCGCGTTGTAACAGATATATTTTTGTCTTAAAAAATAATTTTTATTTCAACAATAACTTAATAATCATGACTACTGCGATCATAACTAAAAATCGAATACTTCACCACAACTCCAATATCAATCGAACGTTTGTATGAGCGATTTTACAATATTAGATATGATTTGTGAATAATAATAATAATACATTCCAAAATAATCTCCGGTTCTAAATAATATAAAATAAATCAATGAAATCAGTTATTACGGTTCATTATTATTGTCTGTAGTTGCGATGTTCAGTTACAGAATTGGTACCTACCTACATCGTTGGTCGATTCTTTCGTTTTCCGAACACTCTGTATCGGAGCTATGGACATGAACAATACAATTTTATGTCACGATTAAAATTTTACCGTCTATAAGTGTTAGTTATAACGTACCTATTGAAAGTGCAATAGTAATTGAACGCGTTAGTTGACCGTTTGCGATTTCCGTCGATTTTAGTGTTTGTGTAACCGTATTTAATTAGACTAACATAATATATAAGACGACGATTGACTGTACAAAATGGGTATGTTTTTCAGTAGTTTTTGCTTAAATATTTAAGTATTATTATACTTCAAGGAAATAATTGTCTACCTTTCTACGTTGCGGTTATACATATAGCCACATAGGTTTTCAAATAATTGTATAATGTCCAATTTGAATTTTTAGTGTTAACATTGTATTTTATTATTGTAATAGGAAGACTTTCAAAAAATGGAATATTATTAATTATATTATTTTATTTACATAATATATTGATATAAAAATAGCAGCAATAAATTAAAATCAAATATTCTTGCACCATTGCACATTGCATAATTTAAAAGGTATTTCGGTTTAATTATTTTGTTATGGACTTGTTTTATGACATATTATAATAGTGATGAGCTTGGGTCTTTTAGGTAAACATTTTGTAGCTCTGACATTATAAACAAGACAGTTGATTGTTCATCAAAAATACTTCGACCATGCGTAACACAAATTACCGCACTCGAATCTATAGGCTTTTGTCACATGATATTAATTATCGTGGAGATTTTAGAATAATATAATAATATTAACAATACATCAATATGTACATTTTGAACCTTTTTTTTATGTATTAGTAACATAATCATGTGTAGACAATAAAAGGAAATAATAATGAAAGTGAATTTTGTGTTGTAATATCAACCCTAACGCATATCCTGTAGTACATCAAGATTAAATACTTCAGTAGTTTCTTGGAAAATTGATAATTTTGATCATTATTTTATTTATACAATTTGTTGTTTTAATCTTCAACATTTAAAAATGCATCAATTATATAACTACTAATCTCTATCCAAAAGATAATAAATAAGTATTTTAAAAACATGATTTAGACATTTTTATAACAGCTTATAATAAATATTATTATCATACCTAATATTATTGAATGATAATTATTGTATTTGTGAAAATCGATCTAATATATTCAATATTATCAAGTTTACTTTTTAATTTAAAACTATCAACATAGTACTTAAAATATTAGATTTAGATTTAATTTTAAGCTTTATTTTTTAAATTTTAACTTAATTTTCCAATATTTATTTTAACCTTCGAGCGGGCCACTATTATCTGAAACAAGAATAGTCGCGAGTTGTAATTTTTACAACAGCCCTTACATATTATTATAATTTATGATAATCATACACATATCAAATATTATAATAGGTATTTACTGTATTTTAAAGTTTTAAACTTTAATTAGTTTAATTTATTCACAGTAATAAAATACAATTTATTACAATATACCTATTATCTTCACAATTTTTTTAAATTTACATTTATAATGTTGTTTTTTGAGTCTAAAACGTAGATAATAACATTTTCTAGGAATACCTATGGGCTATGCCATCGAAAGATTAAAATACAATATTAGTTAAAAAAAATAAATAAATAAGTACAAAATTGTTGTGTTATTTACAACAGAGCGCCCGCTGGAAGGTTAATACAATTGTACTAAAATTATAATAACAAGAGATAGTATGTTAATGATCCTATATCTATAATAATAATAAATCTAGTCCGTAAATATTATTTTATTATATCACTGTTAATAAAATGATTGTTGCGTAAAAATATTTACAGCGTAACGTACAATGACTTATGGGACATGTTGTATGGTATACGTTCATCGTTTTATTATAACATAAACCAAGACCATTGTTTGCTCTAGAACGAATCAAACTCTTGACCTTATGCTGAAATCGATACTCAATGGACAGGAACACATTACCCTGACAAAATCGATATTATATATGTTCTAATATTGAATAATCATATCATATGCTAGGCCTTTATACCTAATACGATTTCATTTTAGAAAATCGTAAATGAAAATATATTGAATTTTGTTTTCAAGAAATTGTAAATACACTCCTCTATTGGTGCTTAAAATAATAAAATGTATTTGACTTGCCTATACGGCGTATAATATAATATAAATTATATACATATACATATTATATTAATATGGAATTCCTATTAGTCATTATAATATAATTTTATTATGATAAACAAGTTGAATATTATGATGATGAAGTGTTATCGAAATAAATAATAATAATATACCTATCGTAAAAGTTCCCTCTATATAGTTATAGTACATTACATTTTGCATTCAACAATGTCGCATCGTGATTGTATACTTGTCACGATTGACAATCCGTGTGTAACTTGAAACACAATTTTTTTTTCCACGAATCAATTTTAAAGTTTGAATATATTCAGTTGGTTTTAATATGAATTTAATTTTTGAAGACGTAATTATAGTTTATTAATTCAAATGTTAATGGTGACCCTTAATTATAGTCTACGTGTTCGAAAATTGAACAAATTGAAGCGATATTATAGTAATTTGTTGAGATCGCTTGACGATAGTCATGGCTTCAGGTATTATTAGTCATTATAATATAATGATTTTGATCTATACACGCGTATTATGTATATGCTATATAACAATATATGCCAATAAGCAATACACCCACACACACGCTTATTTTTAAGAGAGCCTATTTTACATATTTTTAATATCAGAGTTTTTATTTATAACATTCGGCTCGTGACGTAATATTATTTCAATTTTATACTAGGCATATCGATTTTTACTTTTCAGTGGTATCTACCATTGAGTATAATATACAAATGCATATTATTCAATGGTGCTATATACTTACCTTCAATGGAAATGTATCAATATTTTTGATATTTTTTATGCATAAATAATACATTTTTAAGGAGGCTTTTCTTTCAAAATCTTCAACAGAGATTGTTTCTAAATAGGTTATTTTGAACCATGTTTAATATGCTGTTATCAATATAAATTTTAAAAGTTTAAATATTTATTATATTTATTGAAAAGAAATGTATTTATTTATTTTTAAATTTTAATGCTATTTAATTTAACTACTTTAAAATATTGCCCTTAGCCCTTACCATAATATGTTTCAGTTATTTAAAAAACAAAATTTGTGTATGGTTCTTATACCTAGTATCAATTATATAAAATATTTAAATTTAAGGCCCCCGGTGCCGGTGCCATTTTGTCCTCAAAAATACACTCTGCGGGAATAACGATACCTCCTTGTCGAATCAACCAAATTTCATAGTTTTTTTTTTAATTACTAGAGGGAAATATTCTACAGCCCGCATTGATCTCTGTTTTTCAATATTTTATTCTCAAACTTATTAATATGTCTAAAAAAATACAAGATAAAAATCACTTTTTTACAATTTTTTTAATACAGTTATTTGAAATAAAATACTAAGTCAGAGATCGCTGAGGGCTGTAGGAAGTCTTCTTCTTTCAGATAAATAAATAGTCATCAAAATCCGACAACTCTACAAAACTTGAGAGTTATTCCCGTAAAGTCATGTTTTTAGATATAATACACCCTGTCGACCCCCCCCCCCTAAAAAAAATAGGTGTCCGGTAATAGATTAGTAGAAAAGTCTTATAATGGAGGTGGCAACTAAAATATAAAATTTAATTTTCAAATGTTATAGAATTGTCGAAAATTTGAAAAACTGGCAAAGGGACTCTTAAAATGAATTTCGAATCTTATTCGGATTTACAATTGGTATTTATAACTTTATAATTGAAAGAACGATAAGTAATAAGTATACTTAATGGCAAACTAAAACAAATTAAATCACACAGATTTACAAAATTCAAAAACATGCATTTATTTAATTGAGTGTTGCGAAGTAATAGCTTACACAAACTTAGTTTATCATACATAAGATTGTTTTCCATTTCGTAAAGTATAATTCGTTTTTTGAATCAATATTAGCAGGGGATTCCGCCGAAATTCGAGTAAGCATCAATTCATGTTCTCTAGAGGTTTGCCGAATCTACCTTGGGGGCTCCAACCGAACCAATATCTACCGTTTTATGTTATCCCGAGGCATCATACTTTCGTCGAGAGAGAAATAAATACGGAACGCATTTTTTCTTTAAAAAAAAAAAAAAAAAATCTTTTTTTTTACACTGCTTTCAAACTAAATTATTCCTGTTTCTGAGTACATTTTGTTCATTCAACAATATTATTGTATGTGTTTAAAAGCCAGCCAAGCAGATTATGTCACGGTTAAATGAAACGTGAAAAACAATATTACGAGACGCGTTGTTCGCACGGAAAGCAATGAATGTAAAGAATTAAAAGTATAGGCACCTGCGTTGAAAAATTATGATTTACTTCGATAAACCTTTAATATTTATAGACTATGGTCGCGGAGTCGTCAGCGAGACAATTACACTGGTCATAATCAACGTAAAGTTTCCTACATTCCTCAACTGTTTTGACGTGTGAGCACTGCACAGCGGGGCGCCAGTGAAATGTAATCAGTTATGTGAATATATAGGAGAGGAAAGGGGTATTCAATCATTATTTCTGTTGTTCGACCGGATATTATATATTATTAGAGTAAAGTGTACGCCATCTGAACAAGGGTGATAGAACAACAGTTGCGAAATATGATCACGTCCTTTAGCAAGTAGGTGTAATAATGCACGCGTCCATTACCATAACATCGGGTTAGGTCACCGTGTGCATAAAATCCTTTCCGAGCACAAATTTAGCTCTTACATTAATATCGCTCGGCATGTTAATCGTGAAAAACCAATCGGACCAATTCTATTTTCCAATTTCATTCGTATTTTGCACATACGAAATTGTTAATGGATTTATGATTTATTGTCGAAATAGATTTTTACTCAGTTGCGCTCGGGGAAAATGGCGGGCTCGAGAGTTTGGACTATAAAACTTTGATATATCCACGCCACATATAGAATATAACGTCAAACCAACGACAGTGTTTTATTACGATTTCAGTAGAAGTGGTGATTTTTTTTTTTTTAAATACATTTCAACTGAAGCACCGGAAAAGGTCACACGATGGGTGTGTCAGACTTTAAAAGTTTGATTTCCAATTATTCGAAATGTTAATCCAAAACATTATTTGGTCCTTTTTTAACGTATACATATGTATACATATATACATATATAATTTAGGTAATATATAAGTATTAAAAATATCCGATTTATAAAATATGTCGCTAATATTATAACTAAACAAATGATACATTTTTATAATACAAATTTATGAAAGGGGTTTATCAACCAAATAATCCATATAATTATAATAATAATTTATAATACAAGTGTGGAGGGAAGTAAATATATTAAAATTCTCGAACGACTACTATAATTTTTATTTAAACTAAAAATAAGCACTCAACCAAAAAATAACATAATATGATAAACAATACAAAATTGAATTGTACATATATGTATATAGTGTAGGTACCTATCTACATAATTATTAATGAACACATTAATTTGTTAACTATAGGATCTGTATGATGAATGTTATAGTTTTCTTTTACATAATTCGATTATACAAAAAATGTAAAAGTCCAACCCGAAGTGAATATTTATGAATAGTTAGTGTACATATATTTGTTATAAGCTCAAAGCTGGACAGTAACTAGTTAAAAAGTTAAATATTAAGTTATAAATTACATTTTTGACGACTTAACTTTACTAGTTAAATTAAAAAAAAATAGAATGTTAGAAAATAACTTTGTTAGTGACTAAGTTATTTAATTTCATAAATAATTGTACCTTAATTTGGTTATTTTGTTAAAATTAAAGTTATTTACAGATTTGTTGTAGTATGAACTGTACATTTGTTGCATTGATTTTTTAACGAAAATTACATATTTTTTTAAATGTTTTACCATTATAACAGAACAAGATGGACATACTATAAAAGTATGGTATTTTTTATAGATATAATATATTAAATAAATAATCCCCCGTTACCATGCACTATATAATGCCACACAGTCCCTTGTTCAAAATTAATATAGTATAGCAATAGTGCAGGTATTTGCTTTGTTAATAACCAGTTATTATAGCTTAAAATCCTGAGAACTACCCAGACAGATCGATAACTGCCAACGAGTGTACAAACTACAAACTACAATGATATAACAACATTATATTAAAATAAAAAAGTAACTAACTTTTAATTTTCCTAACTCATAAAGTTATAATTTTTCTGAAAATGTGTAACTGGACTTAGACACTTACTTAAATTAATTTATATTTTAAAATTAACCTTAACTCAGCTCAGTAATATCTTTTTTTAGGATAACTTAAATTAAAGTAGGTATGTACTGGAAAAAAAAAGATGGTCAACTTGCCCAGCTCTGCAACTAAACTTAATTAGTGAGTATAGGCAACCATAAAATAAGCCATGTATAGGCTTAACTAACGTATGTATTTTAATTTATTTTTTTGTTCATTTCATGCAGGTATATTTATTATTTAAAAATACTTATTATTCATTTTATAACTAATAAATTAAAAATATTATTATTATTAATTTTGTTTTAATTTTATGTACTTTTTGAAAGTTCAAATAATTGAGTCATTATAGTATAAAAATATCTGTAACTTCTAACAGACATAAAATTAGACCAGAAAAATGTTTTAATTATCAAAAAGAGTCTGTTCATTATCGAGAGTTCAAAAAAACATTATTACATTTCTGCCAGAAAAAATTATTAATATCGGTTGGTACGTATTAACTACTAAGACATTTCCATTTTACCAACTAGGCACCAAATGTACAAAAAAAAAAAACTACCTCTTTTAAACGTATTGAAAATTTGAAAATAACTGAATTCGTCGATTGCTTAACTCACATAAAGATATAATACTATAATAATTTATAATAGTTATTTGATACGTTGTCTATTAAGCAATCAAGTAGCACAAAGTGAATAAAAAACTTCAAAGCAACCACTTCATTCTAGGCATAGGTTGTTTTATTGAGTATAACGTACAGACAGCAGATATATAATGTATGTATTTTATATACCACAAATATATACACATTTTAGTCATATTTTACTATCCAATTTACAAAAGAAATGACATTTGTATGCTTAGTTCGTAGAATTCAAACCTTGAAAGTTGAAAACACTATAATTGTATTATTGGGGACATCCGTTTAAGTTGGAAAAAATATTTTTGTATTTTATTCGTATTTTCATGTGAATACCTAATGGGCCCTACTGAACTTGTTTGTGTCAAATATGTTTATAAGTCTACACTCAAAATATACGTCGACATTAAAAGAAAATCTTCAATTTAAATCAGAGAGAACAATGAATTGTAAAAAATTGAATTTTACTAGGTAATTTATTTGCAACCTGGGTAGGTGCTATGTGATGGTATATGTAACGACAAAAACTAAAAATATTTTTATCCAGGATTAACGTTATTTAATTTAATTCGAATTTCCTTGAACTTCCAGAACTAAAAAGTACTTGTTTTTCTGTCTTTCGTTGATGAGGTTCTTTATCGAGTTATTCGGTCTAATAGGTACTGCACAGCGTATAACCATGTCCGCCACGGTATAGGTAATAAGATAAAACTGAACTTAAATAGTTTTATTACATTTTGAAGGTAATTTGTTTTTGAGCAAAATAAAACATGAATAACGTTTATAAAAATTTACAAAACACGTTTAAGTTAGTTTTAAATTGTGATAGGTATTATGATTATGATCAAATTTATGTGATATTTTATTTTTACTGTACGACGGTTAATACCAAACATTAGATACAAATCCTGTTCGTGAATACCCGAGTATGTAGTGCATTCCAGACATTATAGAATCCGGTATACCATGATATAAAGCACATGGTATCATCACTAAAGTCTATAGTTTTGGTTCAAACACGTCACTTGTTTACCATTTACTAACATTATTATAATATCATTAAACTATTATTACTATATCGAAGGAAATTACCGTAAAAAAGTTACGATCATACCTTGTTGTTTATATTATCATGCTGTAAGCAGAACCATGTAATCATGCGGTAATTTAGATTTTGAGCAAATCAATGGGTGTGTCACAAAATTTACAATGATGTGTGTTTTTTCTTATGTGTGCGTGTACACAAATTAAAGAAGAAAAATTTATTAGACTTTCAGGTTTGGGAGTAATTTGTGATGGAAATTTTTATCTAATCGGTACTTTGAGAGGTGGTCAAATAATATATTCACATCACGTTTCAAACTAATCGTAAAAAATATTATGGAAAATATGGAATTTTCACTCAAAATATTGGTTTTTGACAAAATCGATTTTATATTTTTGGTGAAACTCAAAAACGTATAACTATAGATACCTACTTGAAATTTTCACCAAATAAATGATCCAACTAACAAAATAATTTTACTATTTTTTTTATTTTTCAACCCTTTGCAATATAGGTCATTGGGAAGTTATATTTAGTAGGACTTTTAACTGAGGGAACGAGTACGGTTGGTTAGAAGTTAGAACACTTGTGTATATGTCGCTAGGATTTGTCCCAAGAACTCGGATAGTCACCCATCCGGGAACTAGTGGCACCGGCTAAATGCTGTTATTGTATGATTTTAAAAATATTTTTTATAAACCATTAGTGTTAGGGTTTTGACGAAATTCGTCAAAATTGCGAAGATTTGCGAGTAAGTTATTTCGTAGTTCAAAATTATGATAATATATTTAATATTCATACTTAAAATTTGAAAATGACGTAATCTACAAAGTTTATCATAATTTTTATGATTCGAATTTAGAAAAAAAATGAGTGCAGATAATTCCACAAATATTTTTTATATAAATATCGATAAAAAATGTTTTGCTTGAACAGAAAGCTTGACAATATATTAATACAAGATTCTTCATTAACACATACATAATAGTATCTCAATGAATCTACACTCGATCTTTACAGTACAGCAGAGTGGTTATCTATTTTCCTCTCCTTTTTATTTTTAGGAACATCACTCACAGCAACCTCAATTTACAACTAATTAAGCTTTGCTCTTTAGTAAATAAATTTCCTCCATCCATAAAACACAATAAGTAATAATTAAGTCTACCTGGAGACGAATAAAATTTATAAAATGTTGAAGACATAGTTTTCTGATAAATATGATACTTAGGTAACTAAACTTATCCGAATTCCAATAAGAACGCTCAACGTATTACTATTGTAATTCATTGCTGATTCATTTTATGAGAGAATAATAGTTCCTGCCTGAATTAATAACATTTCAATAACATTCTTGAATTAAATAGTCTTTTGTTTGCTCAATAACTGGGTATAGATATCTGTTATAAAAAAATCAAATTTCACAAGCATCTGTGGCGATGATATTTTTTATTTTTATTTTTATTTGAAATAAACAATCTATACATTTGTATGCACAAGAAGCTTATGTGGTAATAGAGTATTACAATAACTTGACATTTTGAGTAAGAAGCCACCCATTTGACGACACTTAGCATGGATATAATATTAAAAAAAAA
>WHPZ01583643.1:19042-34453 GCA_016617965.1 Macrosiphum rosae | reverse complement strand
TAAAAGTTTTCAAAGTACACGAAGAACCGACATCATTTTTTTGGGGGGGATTTTGTTCTATTTTATAACTTATTGTGAAGTACCTATGCAATTATGAAAAGTTAGGTTATTGGTCATAGTTAAACATTTTAAAGCAATTTGAGTTTATCATTTCATTCGAAAAATCATTAGTTATATTGAGCAAAGAAATTTTACTTTAAATTGTTTGTAAAAAGCAGCTTATTTGTTTCTTGTTTTCTCATACATTTGACAGTAGATAACTAACTACAACTTAATATTCCAGGACGTCGTACCCGCATGTGTTGTCTCCGTCTTACACACGTAGCTTACTACGTAGCAAATTTTCGTTCACCATTTTAATCCATCAGATCCATTTACAATTTAAAGGTAAGATTATTATAATATTATAGGGCACGGCATAGGCTTTTACTAATATTATTATTTTTAATTAAGTTATGATAATTTTAAAATGTACAGTTTCAAAAAGGTCATAACTTACTTAAAAATATTATCAATAAAAGGCTACTTCGTAGTTTGTGCCCTAGATAATAATCTTACCTTTACATTTTATAATAGGTCAATTCACTCTAATATCAAAACTAACATCACACTATTGAAACTGGTGAACGAACATTTGGTATGTTGAACGTGTGTAAGACAGAGACAACACATGCGGGTACGACGCGTCGACGTCCTCTTAAAATAACATCACAATAGAACACCAATATAATAATATGTTATATGTAGGTACATAATATAAAACATTTTTTTAAACTAAACAACTACATTTTACCTGTAGTATTCAATTTAGTTTTTTTCTCCCAATTTTATAATTTTTTTTAGAATTTCGGTTTCTAAATTCGTAAAGTAAAGGTACCTATTATTATTTATTACTTTTTCATAAATGGGCGTTATTAACGTATTGGAAATACAAATAATAGTTTCCAAAAAAAAAAAAAACAAGACCATAAAATTACGTAATTGACAAATACAGGAATGTGGACAAAAGAATCCCTGACTATCGGTCTTGAACTCTTGAACCAATTAAGTTAAGTAGGTACTGGCCAAATTACAATAGATAAAGAAAATCATTGAATTTTTATTTGGTATTAGTAACTGTTCACGGTTGCTTTGATATGAATCAAATATTATTTAAAAATGTGAACATTGCACAGTTTTGCTGATGGTGGAAATTTGGAAACTAAAATAATTTAACATTAACGGTAAACAATTTCGATGTGGTATTATTGTAATGAATAATGTATTATATTGTTAATTTTATTATCTACCTGCTGATAAGTTATAATAAGTACCTAAAGTGTATACTCATTTTGCAAGTTGCAACATGTATATTGTTATTGTTATTGTTATTGCTTGTTATAACCTACCTACCTACCTACCTACCTATAAAAAGTATAAACTATTAATACAATTAAAAAATATATATTTAAGCCAAACTGGTAATTTTTTAATGGATAAGTAAAAGTTACACACTCAGTGATTAATAAAATGATTTATTCAAACAATTTTATATTCGCGGGAATTTTTATTAAATGTACAATTACCCAATTCTTTTTAGCTATTTAAAATTATAGAATTAATTTGTCAGATTGCACTTTTAATAAGACGAAATAATCGAAAACAAATTGATTTTTAAAATAATATATTCGAATCATGTTTGTGTATCTTGTGTCGTTAAATGTAAATTGTGAGATTTCTATATTTTATGTGAATTAATTAAAAATATGAGAAAAACAATTTACCTTGTACTTTTCCGAATACTTCAAACTCGACCGAGACGTATGAATGACCTGACTCTAGATGTGCCATGGTGCATGCCAAAACACGAACTAAGAGTCTGTCAAACCTTTTCTCGATATATTTTCTCTTACCATTTCTATTTTTGATAAGTGTTCTATATTAAGCAACACAGATGTTTACCATGTCAATTTCAACTCACCTTGAGCTCTCTAAAATTTCTCAATACGCTTAAATTCGGAGCCTAAAAATGTTGTACATATTTACTATAGTAGTAAATAGGTACCTACATAAACAGATATAACTTAGTATATACGTAATGCGGAACTAGAATTATTCCGCAAGCTAGGGGTTAAATAAAATTACATAATAGTACATGAACGTATCAGTGTATTTTTTTCCAGATCCACTTGACATGGTTCACACTTGTTTAATTAATATAATATGCTCGATAAATGGGTGTGTGAAGTATAGACATTGAGATTCACACTTGCCAAATTTTTTTGATTTTAAGAGAGGGATTTATAAATCAATTTAAATTACAAAACAAAAGCCAAATTAGTTATGTGTTGTGGAAAAGGAACTTGTTAATAAATGACATAGGTAGGTATGACAGTATGTGTCATAATGTGATGCTACTGCGACAATGAAATAACGGTACTTACACTACTATACGGATATATTTTACCAATATTATGATTTATAATTTATAAAATTAAAATAAATTTAAGGATTTATACTTGTAACATATTCTTGGCATTCATTCAAACAATCAAAGTAGTAAATCTAAATTAAATCGTAAATTCATTGACAATTTCTTAAACAATTGTTTTCGACACGATTTTTTCGTTTGGTGCCAAATATTTCGATAAACCAACTAAAATATTAGTTATTACCTACTTATTTAATTTGTAAAATATTTAAATGAGGTAACGCAATTTCAATTTTCAATTTTTTTTCTATAAATATCAATAAAATTTTATTTGTTTGGCCTATTTGCGGATATATTGTTACAATAGCAGTTAAAAAATATTAAAAATACATAAGCACAATTTTTGTATAAGCATTCAAAGTTCGAATTTCGACGAAATTTATCATATTCAATATTAACAAATTATTTAGTAGTTAAAAGTTTATAAAATGTTCAACTTTTATATCTAAGGACTGAACATTTAAAACAAGGTTCCACGTAAATAGGTTATATACAACTTACTATATATATATAACCTATATTTATTATAGGCTGACAGAATTCGCTCAGAATCGTTTTTTTTTTCATTAAAACACCATATTTTTATTGCTTTAATAACAACTTATGATAGATCTTTTACTCAAATTCAAACTTTTGATAGAACATAATATTATATCATATTTTTTTAACACTTGGAAAAAAAAAATTCAAAATTAAATTTACAAATGTTTAAAAATGCCTAGTGAAAAATTCATTGAATATGTAGAACGTGATAATTTAATTAACAGTCGTAAATACTTCGAGTTTCCATAATTAATATTTTTTTAATTACAACAAACTATGTTATGTTACCTACTAACTATAATATGTTATATTATTATTATGATTTATGATATATGCTATCGTTAATTAAAAATCATAATTAGTTGTATACTATCCAATATTTCAATACCCTATCGTAAGTACTTAATTACATAACATCAACATTTTATTTTCGCATTTTTTTTTTCTAAACTTTTTTTATCCTTGTAAGAAACATGTATGAAAAACCGTATATAGTTGTATTATTTGTATTACATTTTTCAACTTAATTATGTATTAAAATTAAAATATTATATATTTGTTACATACTATACATTTTTAACAAAAAAACAAATACAATTTATATGATTTTAATAAATGTTGTCAACATTTGATACTTAAAGTCTAACTTGCCTCTAACAGGATTATAAAAAATATGTGACTATGTATTATCGATTTTTTATTTTACAACTATTTAAACAACCTAGGAGAAACGTTGTGTTAAATGTTCAAGTATTTTGACTTTCAAACAAAAATTGCATCTTTAGTTAATAGGAAAGACTATTTTTAATTTCTAAATGTCTATAAATAGCACAAAATATTTTGAAATTTGTCGTATAATATTATGTGGTGAAAATTTAAAGTCTATATAGAGTATACGCTGTTTATAATTACAAAAAAAATAACAAAATTGATTTTGTCGACTATAACTATGGAACCTTAGGTAAGTATAGAAGTATTGCTGGTTTTGTTGGTTTTGTTGTTTTCCCGATCATTTTGAAAAGTACTGGGAATATTCTAATTTTGATCGCCCATTATCAACTGGATCCAGTTTAGATCCAGTTTTCAGCTATAACCAGAAACCATTCTAATAGATGATCGAAACATTTTTTTTAAATATCGTTGTAACAATACATTATAGTAGCCTTGTATTAAATTGTCAATCTTTTTTATCCAACAAATACATTTTTATTGACATTCATAGAAAAAAATTTTAAACTTTTTTGAAAGTTATATCGTGTGTAGAAAATTAAAGTAAACATTTCATGTATCTACTAACAGTTTTTTTATAGTTACACTAAAAACCAAATCTGGTTTTGCGAAAAATCCGGTTTTTCCTTAATTTTGATGTTATTTTTCCCGCCGCTTTTGAAAACTATTGGGAATTTTAAATGTATGCATCAACTAGATTCACTTTCCCATCGAACAAGATACTGTTGAAGAAAATCGAAGCAGTTTTACCGCACTAAACGTTGTTGATAGACACTGGTGGGTAGTCAGGGGCTTCTGGACTAGGTAATCTAAGTATCTGTAACATACTAACTTATCAATTAAATTGGACCTATAAAATTCTATAATAATTATTATTCAGGGAAATTAAAACAGACAAGCCTGTATAATCGTTCTCCTGGCCTACACATTCTTAAAATATTAGCTAGTTATAACCTCCAATATGCTTTTCCAAATTCATTTATGACATACGAGGCTGCACTCGAAACAATACCTGTATCTTCAGCATCTGCAGAAAAAAGCATGAATATGAATTTATAATTTATTTAATTTTAGAAATTCAACAAAATATTTAATAATAAATTATGTGTTGTATTATTTTTCCTTTAGGTAAAGCTTATTAGGGATAAATATAAACAACAAAAACAACGTACATTAAGAAATAAGAGAACTAGTAGCTAGCTTGAACAGATGTTATTACCTACAATTTACAGTTTACTAAAACTATTCAAGTCTAAAATATTATCGAGAGAATCGAAACTATTATTGTTATAAATGTTATAATTAATGTATAACACTATAATTATTTTCTCATATTCTATACATTATACAATAATAAATGCGTTTTGTATTTAATATCGAAAATAATATGACCAATATTATATGTACTTACCTGCAAATTCATTGTAATCATAACCTAATTATATATTTTTACATAGAATAAAAATTCTTCTTTTATAAATTGTGTGTCGCCCAGTCTTTAAATATACAGTCAACTAGGTGACAAAATATTTTCACCGGGCTACACTTGTGTCACCCAGTTTAGTAGCTTGTACTACAACTTGAACCAGCTGTGTTTTTGCAAGAATATGTTCAACCTACCATGTAATAATTACCTATTAATTGTAAAATAAAATACCAATATAAGTGATAAGTAATAACTAGGTATATAAATTATAAGTCCCAAGAGACCATTTCCATTCAAAATTATGCAATGGTTTACCGTTGTATTAAAACTCAGCACATTCATTATGTACGATTTAGTATTAAAGTGACCTACTCAATGACGGTGTACCTACAGTGTACATTCAACGTCGACACCAGAGCAGATTCACTTCTCCCGTTGTTTTAAGTAGATACCTACTAAACTAAATACTTACCTATGTATAGTTTTACGTATATAACTATTAACTAGGTAAAATTAACTTTTATTTTTGAGTTGGAATATTGAGATACTTTTTTAACAGTAATTATTGTATTAATAATATAATATAGTATATAATATATAGGTTTTTAAATATTTATATTAAAACAATATCGGTCAGTTAAATATACTTAATAAATATAATAGGTACCTATACTTAGGTATGTTATTCATCAACCTATCGGTTCATTTTTGTATCATGCACAGTACTGTAGGATAATTCCGTAAAATAAGGGTTGAACGGGATCCCTAAGTCCTATCTATGTTGGATATAATATTTTGAAGATCATATTATATTCATGTTATAAAATGCTTTTTATTTTATCATATTATTTCCATTATATATTTTAATATTTTTATTCATCCAAAATATGTCCTAACTCATACGAGTTATATTATGTAAAATTTAAGATTTAATCCTGTACTGTGCAGTAGCGGTTTTGACAAAATATCAACCTGTTGTGTGTACAGTGTACACATTGTATACAGTTATATTAAAATATATTTTGTAATAAGATATAGGTATATCACTATATATATATATATATGTACCTACACTGGTGTACGTGGGACTGGACGCTCGGGCTGGAAACCGCTGATCTAATGATTCACACCCTGCTGTTGGACATAGAGGCTCCTTGGTCATTACCTAAATATGTAGAGTAGGTACTTAGAAGCAACCAGGCAGAACCCTAAGACGGAAAATCCCTGTAATTATAGTTTTAGTAATATTAAATATAGGTTACCTATAATTTGACAAATTGTAGTTTGCGCAGTAAATAAAAACGTCTTGCATTTACATTATTTTAAAAGCTTATTTTCGTATTAGTTCCATAAAATACTTCCTAGCACTCTTAATGAAGGGTCACGACGTGCTGGTACACATCAAAACGAACTAGAAGTTCAAGTGGGTGCGAGGACGAGGAAATCAGTACCACGAGTTATAAGTCCTCCCAACAGCACAAAAAAGTATGCAAAAAATAATTTTTGCCAAAGACTGGCCGAGCGTACTTACGCGTTATGTGCTTGTTATATTTTAGAACTTTAATAATTTCTATATATTGTAAATAATGGCCTTAAATTATTATTTTTTGATTTTACAAACTAAAATGAATAAACCAATAGTCTCAAGTACCTAGTCAAGTGATGACACACATTTTACACGTTCTTGTAATAAATATAGCTACTTTTTTCACCGAGTTGTTCCAAATACTCCTCCGAGTGAACACTGATCTATTATTTCCAATTTTATTGTTACTTAAGAAAAAGCAAATCCTATTGTTCAAGAGGCCTCGATTTTATTCCTAATTTCAGTAACTGAACTGATATCCGTTTTTATGTTTTAAATATGGGCACCTTTAATGTCTGTTGTGAGAAATGTACATGCACAAATTATATTAATACATAAGAAATCTCAGGCGAGTCAGATATGTATGCGCACAGTCATACATGAAATCTTATAAGTACCTGCTCTTTTATAAAACTTTATTTAATTTTGTGTTTATAGTAGGTAGGTACCTACTTAATTGTATTTTTAAGAACTATGTATGATGGTAGAACGGGCATCTATAGCCCTTTAGGTCCTAAGTAACGTGCTTACCACGATATCGTTCATTGATGAATGGCACAAAACTAATTTATTAGAGCGCAAATTTATTTATGTATTGCTATTGTTCTTTAATTGTCCCTTTTGACAAGTATGTGGGACCTTCCTGAGAGTTAAAAACATCAAAACGGACGTTTAGGAACAGACTGGCTGGAAGTATAATTTATGCAACATCCTATATTTATTTTATTTCCTATTTAAATAAATTTGCACAGAGTAAGATTGAAATACACAACATTATTTTTATACTCCGGATGTCGATGATTTAATAGAATATTTATTTTAAAAATAATGTATTTAATATGATATGTATTAGTGGGATCACTAGTCATTTGGCATTTTACCGAATCGACAAAGCATAACTATTTTATAAAATAAAAATTATTTTGAATATTTTACATTTTAATTAAGGCGCCCTGTGTCAATGTTATTTTGTACACAAAAATACATTCTATGTGAATAATGACCCTATCCCATGTGCAATCAACCAAATTTTATCATTTTTTTTTTCTAACTTAGGTATAGAGGATAATATGTTACAGGCCACATTCAACTCCGTTTTTAAATATTTAAATAACTTTATAATGTCTTTAAAAATTAGACAATTTTAAGATTTTATTTACATGTTATCTAATTTATACCATTATTTGAAATAAAACGGAAAATCAGAGTTTAATTCGACTTGTAAGAAATCTGCTTCTTTCAGATAAAAATATAGTTATGGAAATCCGATAATTCTACAAGGCTTGAGAGTTTTTCCTGTGAAGTAATTTCAACCTCCTTGAAAAGGTATCGATCAGTCGATTAGCAGAAAAGTATTATAATTCATAGGTGGCAACTAAAATATAAAATATAAGTAATTTTATAGAACTGCGGAAAATTTAAAAAATCAACACTGGGGTACCTGTATTATAATTTATAAATATAAATTGTATTGTACATATTATATAAAATGCTGATACTTGACAAATATTCCTCATCTTTTATCACATTTTGAATAATAAAAAAATATTATTTTATACTTAATAGTTAAACATTTACTTAAGTTTGTATTGTTCACCACATGCTCCATAGTCCATAATATATACCCACCTACATAATAGTATACATAATATTGTGTAAAAATTGATATGTCACTTAATGAGTAGGTATATAACTAGTACAAGCACCTACTATATTTTTTGTGTAAACAGATTACTACATATTTTATGGATTGATTTATGTATTATTATATTTAATTAAAAGTTATAGGTGATAATACATTTTATATTTTTGTTACGAATTTATTTTTGATAAATAATAATATATTATAATAACATATTGTAATGATTTTAGTAGGTAATGATGTTTAACGTTTGGGTACCTACTTAACATTTGAAAATATCAATATAGCATAATAATATATTATATTATGTTTTTGCTGCAATGTAAATAGGTACTTCGTTTGTAATAAATTTAAAATACCTAAAATCTATATATTTGTTTTTAATACCTACCTATTTATTTAGAAGTCCATGGCTAGATAGGTACCTATATACAGGCGTATAGCCATTGATTATAAATACTTCTAGTATTTATAATCAAATAATCAATACTATAGCTTATAGGTTATGTAGAAACTTTGTTAGACGAAACTAACATAGGTACTCAAATACATACATAATTTTGTAACATATGTAACAGGGTTAGGAATTTAGTATATATAATATATATTAATGACTTTTAGATATTTTTCTTTTAGCCATGCATATTTTAAGACTAAGTCATAAATCTATTTGGTATGACGTATAAGCAGTTATATTAAATTAAATTTTGTATTTTTTTTCCTAAATTTGTTTTTATATTATAAATCATTTTTGGTGAATCTTATACATTGTATGTAATTTTCTTATTTTTCTAATTTCAAAGAACATTACAAAAAAAAATATGTTTATGTAATATTATTAAAAACTAAAAGTATAAGAAATGTTAGTAGTGTTAAAATATTTATGTCCTTAAAAACTCTAGCTTAGCCCCTAAATCCTCCCTTATTTGAGTCCATAGTTTTAATACATTTTTATTAAATTTTATACACTGCAGTACCTAGATAATTTTCTTATTTTTCAGATTTCAAAGAACATTTACATTTACCTATAATATAATATATTTTTAAAGAATAATTAATAATGCAATTTTTAACGCATTGTATAATATCGTATTTAATTGTTTCAAGGGCATACTATTGTTTGGACATATTTGCATGCATTTTTAGAGTTTTTAAGGTCACAAACATCCTAACCCTAATCATTACCTAAGCAACAAGTACGCCTTTTGTCCCTTCTTATAATTCCTTTATTTATATTCCCTTTATATTTTTTCCTACATACAACTAAAAATTATCCACTTATCCTATCGGTTCTTTATTTCCTTATTTCCTTATTTTAACAACAAATTCCTTATCATAATTTAGTTTATTCAAAATGCCAATCGTTAGCACTACTTATTGCTAACTCTCCAGACGAATCGTAGATTAAACTAAATAAAAAATAAAAATTTAGTTTAAATATATAAACGCATATTATAAGAATTAAAATTTTTTTTTAATTTATATAGATTCTATACAAAACAAATACCTAAGTAACATAAAATTATAAAAATATTAACACATCTGCATGACAATTACGCATTTTTGTATAATATATTATAATTAAATACAATATGTTTTAAATAGGTCTTCAAGTAAATTAGTTGATTTACTCGATAATTTATAATCTCGAAACTAAAATACAATTTTAATATACCTATGAACATCTGAATTTATAAAAAAATGAATAAAGGTACACATTTAACAAGCTAATAACATCTATAAATTCAATACATTTTATTAAATTATCAACTACGAATATAATGTAATATTGTACTATTTACAAAAAGTATAATTCAATGTCGATATAAAATGGTTCACGCAATAACTAAATAATCTAGGACATTTCACAACTAAATAAAAACAATAAAAATGAAACGAGCTAAATATATGTACATGATTATAAATAATAATTATTGTTTCAATATAAAAATATATTTTAATTTTAACGAACACAAAGGATTGGGTGTGTTTTGAGAACGATACCTTCTAAGATTCAAAAGTACAAACCTTAATGTTGGTTATTGTAATGTCAAACGACTTTACTACTGTTGTTTAATGTTTCTTCTACTTCATTTAACACGGTTTTGTCAACATTTTCTCTTGTAAGTAACATTTTCTCGTTTATGCCCTCTGTTTTCTCTTCGTTTCCAATTTTAATTTGCGTCATTTCTTTACCTTCTTCGTCCTCACGTATTTGTCTTTTTCTTTTTCTCTTCTAAAATAGAGGCACAAAACAATAAATTAAGCCAGGAGTGTAACTATAAATTATAATTATTAATTATAGTTTTATTGGCTTAATATTGTACTATTTAATTGATTTTATAACTTTATATACGCCTATGTAAATGTAATCTAATAGTAATGTCATATAAATCTATAATAAGACAATTTTTTTCTGATTGTTCTTCAAATAATATTTTATACAAATCATACTTAGCATATATTTTATTACAAGTTGTAAATTAATGGGCCCCAGCACATTCATACAAAGATATTCAATGAAGACATGGGGCCCATTGTATTCTTAAAGAATACAAAATAAAAAATAATATTTGAAGTAGTGCGATTGGTCATCATAATTTTGTCATAATTTTAGGGACAGATGTAAAGTGGGCCCGCCATTACTTTTCTGGTGCTAAGCTCGGCCCGGTTATTAAACAATTACACATATTGTACACTAGGTTCGATAATTTTTACTGATAAAACATAATAAACATGACACAACAAAAAAATAGAAATCACGATTGAAAAGTATAAATATAATGAAATATCAGTTAAAAAAATAAATTGTACACATTTACATTTATAAAATATAATGCAATTATAACGAATTTTCAAACTTTTCAATAATATGAAAATTAAAATAAAACAAAATAGTTTTCGGAGAATAATGAGATCGCCTCCTTGTAGTGCCCTTTGACTAATGCTAAATGGTTCTCAATATTGTTATTAAGTAATTATTAATTAGATATGAGAAGATCTAGTCATATATTTTTTATCCGGGCCGAGTTTATGCATCAATATTTTTTTTGTTTTTACCTGGAAATAAACGAGGTCGAGGTTACAATCGCCAATAAATAAATTTTTATCATTATTATAAATGTATAATATGAATAACTAATTTACTAATAATATTATACGTGTTTATTGTGGGCATATTATAAACCAGTGGTCGGGCCGGATGCGGCGACTATTTTGTTGTATTATAGGTAAAAAAAAAAATAAAAAATACTTAACCCCATTATAATTATTATGTACTATATAAATTAATATTATTAGTATGTTCCTTACCTGAACTAAGAGCCGCACATAATAACACGGAAAATCAACACATTGTGTACCGTCTTCTTCAGCGTCTATGTAAACACCACGGACTAATATGGAGTTGGAGGAGTTTAATAAGACTAGGAAGCCAAAACATGCAATGTGAGATACCCAATAACTGGTAATAGGAGCATCTGAAAAGTTAATTTTAGGTTTTTATAAAATAAAATTGTGTATAAATGATTAAATAAATATTTTATATATAGAAGTTATTAATCGGTTTATGAAACTGTTTGACGTGACAATGATCAAATGTAGTCAAGAAATCAGAAGAAGCAGTGCTTCAAAATTTGCGTACATCCAAATCAAAAATTTTACATTCCAGAGAATTTACTTATTATCAAATTTAAATTTAAGAACATTAACTGTTATCAGGTCAATTTTTGTATATTTTAATTGTATGATATAGTTATAACTTATAACCATCATGTAGAGAATACATTATATTTTCTCTATATCGTGGTAATAAATTATATTATTAAAATTTTTATAAATATTAAAACTTACAACTCATACTTTCCTTTAAAATTAAAGCATAAAAAAATCGACTAGATAACATAGATAATATTTTTAGCTTTACATTTGATATTCAGATCGATTCTCACTAGCAATAAAAACCACAGATATGAATAATAAAAACTAATCAAAATGAATAGTTTCTGATGAAAATACATTTCCTATATTATACAAAGTTCCCATGTTGTAAGGCAAAGGCAACAGATATAGGTGTAACTTTTAATCTTTTAATTCTAAAAAATCGAAGAATTCGCACTGATATAATATACTATGGGTACTATAAATACTAAATATACGCTGATTGTGAGTGTACCTTGTCATTGAATAGGTCACTGTAATGGACGTGTTAAATTTGAATTAAACGAAAAATAATACTAATAAAAAACTATCTTATCTTTAATTGTTAAGGCTTAGGTTAAAACTAAAACATTTATGCATTTTTATCTACCAGCGTCTTTTCTTTTAAGGTCCTACATTTTGGAAAGCTTGCAAGACAGATACCGTGCTAATTTATTTTAGGAAAGATTTTGATATGATTGATTAAAACCAAACGTAGGTATCTCACATCTTGAAAATAATTCGTAACAGTTTATGGAGCTATTTCAAATATCTTCACTTTACCTTCTTATATTTTCCAATGGGACCAACTAATTCCTCTCCTCATTATCATCTTCATCAAGTCTCCATATTCTTTCAATAGTTATCTTTTCTATTCCAAATTTGCAAAGTTCATTTATTTGCTGTAAATATGCTTCCCGAATGTCTCTGTATTCTTCTGCAGACTGATAGTAATTCTATCTGTAACTGGGTTCTACGTGTTGGTCTTACTCCTAATCTTTAGAAATTCCCCATAATGTCTTTTTGCATGAGACTTAATAGGGCCTAATCCCTTTTAGGTTACCTAACCTTAGCACTTAACTACTCCTATTCACTTAATGGCTCTTCCCTTAAACAAGTTAGCTCGCTTGCGTCAAGGATCCCGGTTTTGATTTTATTCCATCCTTTTTATTTGATAAGTGATAAATATATAAATATCTTTGTTTGCAAAATCCATTACATTGACCTACTCAATAATGAGGTACACTCAAACTGTTACTGTACAGCTGAGCAATTTTCCTGGTTTTAATATAAATAACTAATTTTTCACTTCTTTTGTATTTATCGATCATTAAAAAAAAAATTAAAATATCAATAGAAAAAAAAAATTAACATTCTTGACTCTTATGAAATAATCGACAACGTTTTCTGTTTTTATTTTTAATTTATACAATCCCGCAATAATTTACTTACTATATATTTATAATTATATATACCTAATATATTATTATGTTCATTCAATATCTAACCTGGTATAAAGTGAATATCCAGCATAGCCCATACTCCTCTCCACACGTTTACAGCACCAAAAAATGAGAATAGTAAGTATACATCCACAAACAGTATTCGTTTGAAACCGTTAACTTTGTTAACCAATTTTTTTATAGCCGGTTGTAATGCAAAAGCAAGTAGTACTACACTGTACCCTATAACCTACAAATATAAATAATATAATTAGTAAAATTATGATCAGACGATAACTGGTTTACTATAATAGTTGTAACCACAATATGATACTTTTAACAATTTTTATAAACAACTCAATAATTTTAGATTCTGAGAGGAGCGATGAATGTATTGATTTTACAATGTGTGTTTTTAAAAAAACATTTTTTTTTAAATGTTTGTGTCTGTCATCACTGCATAGGACAGTAAAACTGCTTAGATTTTCTCCAACAGTATCTTGTTCGATGGGAAAGTGAATCTAGTTAGTGCATTAGAGAGGTCAAAATTTGAAATTCCCAATAGTTTTCAAAAGCACCAGGAAAAACCACATAAAATTAAGAAAAATTGGGAATTTTAACTCAAAATTGGTGTTCTATAAATGTTCTATAGGTACACGATTTGTTTTGAACTGTTTTGGATATTTTCAGTTTCCATTTTTTTTGGGTAAAAAAGCTTGAAAATTTAATACAAGTCTCCTAATAATATATTGTTACAATGACATTAAATTTGCAAAATATTAAAAATTCATGGTCATAATTTTTTTTTATAAGCATTTAAGTTTTAAATGTTGACAAATACGTAAAAATCACGAAAATTTGCAAATTATTTTAAGTTAGAAATTCATTAACATTTTTCTAAGATTTGAAAAATATGTAATACAAGATTCCTCATAATTTTGTCTACCTATATAAAAATAAAATGTCTATACTCTGTCCAGCGAGAGAACGCGCCGATTCAGTTTATCCCTCCTCGACACCCTGGTATCGAAACTGGTTTGCTAAGGCAGGGTGTTGCGCGGGGGAACCATTTTTGGTCGGTGCGCGGTGCGTTCTCTCGCTGGACAGACTATACAAAAAAGTCAAATTAAATTTTTATGAGCGTTTGAAGTTCATATTTTTACAACATTGGATATTCCCTCGATTTTTCATGTAGCGATTTTCTTATATTGTTGTAATTCAAAAACGAATAACTGTAGATACATGAAATTTACACCATATGTTAATCTTATAAATTAGATCACTTGATAAAATTTTCAAAATATTTTGAATCTTTTTGAGCTGTTTGCGGACATTTTATATTGTTACAATAGCAGTTGAAAAATATTAAAAATACATAGGCACAGTTTTTTTTATAAGCATTTAAAGTTTGAATTTTGACAAAATTTAAAAATGATTTTGTAGTTAAAAATTTATAAAATGCTCAACTTTCATAGCTAAGGATTGAAAATTTAAAACAAGGTTCCACGTAAACAGTTTATATATAAATTATTTTATTCACAATAATATTATCAAATATACTTTGTAATATCATAGGTATGATATATATATCTGACCTTGTTCGCTCAGAATCATTTTTCTTATACAGTGATATTATATCATTGAATTCAAATTTAACACAATCCATTACAGTGACCCACTTGTAACCTACTGTACAGCAGAGCGACATGGGACACCCACTTTCCCACCTTTTTTTAATTTACAAATGTAATCAAAGATAAACGTATTAGTAATTAAAAGGATTTCATGTAAATACATGAGGTCGTACAGTATAGTACTTACTTTATAGTAGGGTTTTAAATTATTTTAATTCTTATATACTCGGCGTGGCACAAG
>WHPZ01583643.1:0-18958 GCA_016617965.1 Macrosiphum rosae | reverse complement strand
AATAATTCATAGGTACGTCTTAAAATCCATAGATATAAAATAAAAATAAAATTGTTAGTATTAATATCAAATCTTATCTATAATGTTATATATAATTTATTATGTTAATTTACTTGTATGTACCCACTACAATAACTATAGTTGATTAAAAAAAAAATTATCTCCATCACTCAAAATCATTTTTTTCATCTATAATAAATCATCAAATTCAAGTTCAACACATTTATTAATGTGAGACCTTCATGGATTTTGAAATCAGTTTATACCCCCATAGCCGACATTCTAGTTCACTAACAAATACACAGGTTTTATAATATTATGAAAACATTCCCATATCGCCGAAAAATATACTTGTTTTATTCAATTTTAACAGTATACAGTCGCCGATAGGTGACAATAATATTAAATAAAACTTGGAGGGAGACTTATAGTAAATTCAAATTATAGGTAGAAAATTAGTTACCTAATAATTATTTTGTTATACATATAAATATAGAATTATTAATAAGGTACAAAGGTACATAGGTAGGTAGGTATTACATATTATATAATAGGTAATTTTTTAAGATTCAAATCTGAAGAAATAAAATATGTCATTGCTTGATAAGGTATAGAGAGAATACATTATATATAATAAATTATAAATCATTGTATAATGTATATTTATTATAGGTACATAGAATGATAACTTTATTTTTTTTTTTTATTATTATATTATTATTAGTATTGACAACATTTTTTTATATCTAGGCAGGGACCTTTATTATTTTATATTTTTATGAATGTTGACATATTAAATTTATTAAATAATATAATATATATAATTTATATAACTTCTATTCTGTCTTATTATAATTTTTTATCGGGGAGTAGATCTGTTGGTGAATTAGGAATTGGGAGTTGGCAAGTTATTGGAAATATTTAAATTAGTAGTCATCCATCACATGTATAATTCTCAGTATCTGACCACAGAAACAGTTTAAAAAAGATGATATAATTTTATTTTGTAAAGAATACAAATGTAATTCGTTTTCTATTTTGAACAAAATGATTATCAATTATAAAAATATATACAATTTATAAATATAAATACTACACAGTACACACCTAGTATGTATAATTTTTCTTCTATATCTTAAATATTTATATTTCGTAAGCTATCAATAGATATTTTATTTAAATATGCGATCTATAAAAAAAAGCCCCGAACAGATAATTTATGAGCATATCTCTGTGTGTGACTACTGTGACTTATCATACTCAATAACGAGGTACACTCTCACGAAGTATTCTACCTAAAAGTCCGGTAAAAAATCCAATATTTACTTTTATAATTGCGTAATGGAAGGTACTAATATTTTTTAAATCAACACATACACATATTATCATTTAACTTGTATCTTACTTTGTTTAAACATGCATATACCTAGTACCTACATAAACAAATAAATATAACCATATACATTATACTTGGGCTTCTAAGCATTCGTTGAATCTGTTTCCAGTTTTTTTTTGGGTTTACATTAAAAATATGTCCAGAATTAAGAAGTCGAATATTATAAACTTAATCATTGTAATAGGTATTGTGTTTATATTGTATAATTTAACTGAAGCAAAATAGAAAACGATAGAAAGATGGTTTAATTTAAATCCGAGCGAAATCGGGTAATACAGCTATATTTAGTTATTATATAAAAAATATAAAATAATAAATACAAATGTATAATCCAAATCACTCATAAATCACTGATGGGTAAGTGATAAAATACTAAAATAATGAAAATAAAAAAAAATTTTCTGTATTAATTTGGCATTTAAACGCTTTAGTTAATACGTTTAGTAAACCATGACTCATTAGTCATTACTCATTACTCAATAATCGTCGACTTTCCATCCCAAAACATTCTTACATGTAACATGGCAATCAAAATAAACTGTTTAAAATGAGGTGGTGTAGTGGTCTTATAATTTTATTTATATAGGTATAGGTAAAAAATAAAATTTATTAAATATTAATTCATGTGAAAGTTCCTACAATGGGAGGATTCTTAAATTCAGTGAACTTGTAATGGTCCTACATTCATAATAAAAAGCAAACGATGACACATTTTTTGTTTTTCTGACTGATTTTTCGTAAGGTAATCATAAATAGTCCTTGCATTGGAAAATATCAAGTAGAGTGCTATGGTTTTTAAAATACCTAAATATCAGATTGTGTAGTAAAAAAAATACAATTTACAATTAATATTTAACTTTAAAAAAGAGGTTGTTTGACATAGGTATTTGGATGTTTTATATATTACTTTTTAGGACAGTAAATTTAATTAACATTGTTTTATTTCAGGTTTGTATAATAGTTATAATTAAAATATTATGTATTATATAGCTCTAATATCAGCGTTTTTCAATTAAGCTTCCTTAATGTTTTTGTGATATATCACTGTCACACCAGTAATGCATACAAAGGTCAAAGATAAGAAATCATGATGTAATATTTTCTCAAACATGTTTAATTATTTTAACTTTTGAATGATTTAATTACTTAATGAAGGTACCTATTTAATGAATACATTATACATCTTATAATTTTTATTTAATGTCTGCAGTTACTATTGATGGTAGGTATATACAAAATATCAGTAGCACATATACCTACTTATGTTTGAGTCAAAAATATTTTCTATAAATTCGAAGTATTGAATTCAAGTGTAATATGTTTGATAGATCAACAGTTGTTAGGTACTTATTATATAATATAATGTCGAATAATTTAATACTATACAACAGTGCAACAATACATAATATAATTCTATTTATTTTTAAACCATCTATGGTTGTAATATAGCAAAGTCAAGATGAAAGATAAACGTGTGTGGCTCGAGAACATTTAATAAAACACAAACTACGATTACGGTCAATCAAAATACGGAAAAGACCAATTAACAAACGTTAAAATAAATTATTGTAGTTTTTTCATTAAGCAAATGTTGTTTTCTACAGGCATTCAACAATTTAAGTTCTTTGCTTTCATCTTCATATTATATTTTCGGTTATTTGAAACAAATATTTAACATAGGTAGGCTTAACTTAATCTAAGTAGGCATATGCAATATTTATCATCTATGTCCAGTAATCTATATAAATTGGATGCAAACCAGATTAAACACAGTTTAACTTTTTCACATCCCGATTGAGTCAGATGCAATCAAACCATAGAAATCCAAAAAAAGGTTCAATATCATATCAACAACAATACGACACTGAGCGTACAGACGTCGTAAGTCTGTTTAACCATCGCCGGAATTATTAATTTTTTATTCATCGAAATAAACTATTTTAAGTTTAAAAAAATATTTGTGAATAAAAACCAAATTTCGTACATTTCAATACATCGTCGATTTTTCTGTATATTGCTAACAATGTTAGAAACGTTGAGTACCTACAGGCTACAGGTATACAATAAGTACGATGTAACGACTGATAGTTAGGTATATTTAAATTACTCTATAGAATAACAATAAAAAAATCCAATTTGACATGACAGATTACTGGTTTATCTCAAAAATCACAAAAATATACTAGGGATATGTATATCGAATAGATAACAAATCTTACAAACGATGGATACGTATGATACCCGTTAATACTTAACTAAAATGTATTTAATTAGGCGTGTACATGGATGGGCCTGGCTGTAGACGGGCTGCATGAAATTTTAATTTTTTTGTCTGTGCTCAATCGGGTTGTTCAAAAAAAATGGACCTTATTAAATCGGGTAACATAGTTATACATTTTCTTTCTGTTACTTTCGCACACATCGTTTATTACATTGTTTCTCTTGTTTTTGATAAAAATAAATATTAATCTAAATAGACAGTTGAGCTGATGACAAGCTTGTCCACAAACTAAATGAACCATCAAATTAACTCAAATATTTTTTTAACATAAATAATATGTTTTTGGGTTGGGTTCAGATATTTTTATTTTCTAACCAATTTTTTGTGACGCTTAGAAATAATAATTAAATGTAAAAATTAACTAATTCCTATAGTTAATGGATACTTATTAATACAATATATATATGATTCATACATTCTCTTCAAAGTGGAAAATATGGAATAGCATACTTTTTACTTGGAAACGATAGTTTTTTATGTCTTATAGTAGACAGTCAGTTTAGAAGATTATAAAAAATAATATATAGCTTCCTAGTAGACAAACTTTGAAAGTCCGAAATAAAATTAATACTTTTTATGATAAAACTATATTAATTTAACATGATTTCGTTGAAATAATTGTAAGTTTTTTCATTTATAAAATACATTACCAATGATAGAATTGCGGATGTGTGATAATCATCCGGGTATAAATAATTATCCATTAGACTCCAAACACCTCGCCAAACGATGACTACCAATGAGCCAATAATACAAACGCTGAAAAAGCTATCCAATACATACAGCCATGATCCAGTACCATCCTGTAATACAAAATAAACATACATAATAAAAAAATGTATTTGTCTATACATATAAATATGTGATCAAGACAAATATTTGACTATCTTATAGATCTTAAAGAGTTTAGTTCAAATGAATTGAGTGAAATCTCTTGATAACAAAAACTTCATTAATCAGATTTATTAAAATTTTTACTAGACGAAAACTAATACAATATTCTATTTAAAGTTTAATTATATATTACCATTTGGCATTTGTTCTTGCTTAATTAAAATAGTTAATTGTTAAGCGACAACAGAAAAATATATTGTTTATTTTATTTAGTATAAAGAACACAACTGTTTTTAATGAAGTTAATTGATCAAGATGATTTAAAAAGAGGAAACCATATAACATATTAATTAAAGACATAAAGTAAGTTGAAAGTTACCTATACACCAGTTACTTATACACTTATACAGTTAAGTACTAGAGTCTCGATAATCTCACATGTACCTACCTATATCTGTGAGATCGGAGTGTAGTCGGATTATTGTAATTTATAAATAAAAAATAAAATGTCTATTAAATTACATCTATATTTTACATACATATCTATTATTATTATATTTTTAAAAAATTGCATATTTTATAGAAATTGTTGAAATCAAAAATGATTATCCATTTTTCTATACTTTCTCCCGATTTAAATTCTTGGACTCCTTGCTTTGACATTTTCTTAGATTAAATATCTAATAGGTTTATCTGGATTGTTGGTTGAATTGATCGATTTTATAGATATTTAGACGTTATTAAATAAAATAAAATATAGATGGAATACTGGACATAGCCCGATTGCCGAGACACTGAGACAGTAGAGACTGTAGTTGAAAAATTCATCTATTGAGAAATACCTAGAAGTTTTAAATATTCAAGTTGGGACATTTATAAAAAATAACAAAAATTTTTATTCAGTTGGCCTTAATAATATCTACGACGGTTGACCATGTTTAAATTATTATAATAAGACCATTAGTGTTTTCTAAGATGACAATGACACTATGGAATCGGTTTTGAACTGGATCAAGATAAATAATTTCGCTTTCCGCAAACGGATGATAAATGATGGGATCTATATTCTAATACATATATACCTACCTAACTAACATACAATAAAGACTTTTAATAGAATGAGAGATTCATAGACTCTTATGAATGTCGTATTACGGACCCAACGACCTTTAAATACTTCGCAGCAATTATTTTTTTACGCATAGTTTAATCGTTAAATTGTATAAACTTTTAAATTAATGATATATTAATATAATATATATTAATTTGTATAGCTTTTATGTTATTTTATTCAATCATATATATTTAGACATTCCACGTTAAAATTACAAGTTTCTGCTTGTTTTAGAAACAATACAGTGGCCATTGGTTATTTTAAATACTATTCAAAATATTATGTTAATCTTCAGATGGTATGATTCAAGTGAAAACATAATAATTATGTATGTTATTATGTATATTGTAGGTATAGTAGATATATTAGCCAATAGGTATTTATAAATATTATTTGTATACATATCCAATACTTATAGGTAAATTGAATGGCATAGCATAGCGTTAAATAATAAATACATTGTAAGCCCAATGTACTCAAACTACATTTTATTTATAATTTATTAAATTGCTTTTTTTAACTTGATATAGTAAAAAATTACTAAAAATAAGAAATACTGGAAGTCAAAAAAAAATATTTGAAATAATAGTAAATTACAATTAAAAAATGTGGGCAAGTGGGTACCGCTCTGTTGTACAGTAGGTGTCGAGCGGATAAATACATTGATGTAATGGGTGTGTTAAATCTGAATTCGAATTCTCATCATTTTCATTAAATTGCATGTACGAAAAACGATTCTGAGCAAAGACGGTCTGTCAGCCTATACCTATCGCTAAGTATATTTTAAGATATTTTTGATATTGAAGTAATTTATTTAACTATACTATAAAGTAATACAGTGGGTTGAATTAATTTTCGACCATGCATTAAAAAATGTCATTGAGTGTATTAAAATTTTTATACATTTATATACTTAAAAAATTTCAAGTATCAACCTACGAAAAATATTTTTAAATTACAACAAAAAAACTAAAAACGTTATACTTAGTTTAAATAATTTCGTCTTAAGTTTAACTTAAAAATTAAAATGCCTGTATAAAAATAACTGTGTTCTTAATATATTTTATGGTTTTATGGTTTTAATTCATGAATTAGTTATAAGAAAAATTGTTTTATAGTTTCAATCTTTAATTATAACAATTGAACATTTTATATACTTGCTTTTAACTACAAAATGATTTGCAAATTGCGAGAGTTGGACGAAATTCTGTTAAAACTTCAAATGCTTATAAAAAAATATTTTTGTATCTTTCATATTTTTAAATGACTAGTAAATATATACGAGGGATCCGGTATTAAATTTTTAAGGCTTTTGGCCCAGCGAAACATTTTTTTATCAACATAAAAATTCAAATTTTAAATATTTATAAATAAATAAATCGAGTAAAAATATTTTGAAAATTGTAAAGTGTATATAAAATTCTTATATAAACGTTTAGTGAAAATTCTAAGTATCTACGGTAATTCGTTTTTGAATTACAACAAAGTAAATAAATCGTTCGATGAGGAATCGTTATTTTACGGGTTTTGCTCGCAAATATCCAACATCGTAAAAAATTGAGTTTCAATCGATCCAAAAAAAAATTAAGGTGAATTTCCGGTCCTTTTTTTTTTTTTTTTTTAATTTTTTATTGACATTTAAAAAAAACGAAATAATCGAAAAATTCAAATATTTAATTAGTTAAAAAAAAAGTCAAAATAATTTTTAAAATTTTATGTACGGAAAATTCAATAATAATCATTTGGTGATAATTTCGAGTATCTACGGCTATTCGTTTTTGATTTAGGTACACCAAATCAACAAAATTGATTTTGTCAAAAACGGGGTTTCGCGTAAAAAGTTTTTTCTAAAGTTTTTTTCCACAAAGTTTTTGAAAATTATTGGTTATTTACAATTTTGACCCCTTAGGTATTATCCAAAAAATAAAAATATATATATTATATATATGATTATTAATCCAATACATACATCACTCAGCTTATAATCAAATATTAAAAATTCGGTTTATTTGAAAAAAAACTTACCCAACTTTAATACTTAGGCTACTTAGCCAGAGATACATTTCAAAATGATTAACCTCTTAAAATATCTTGGATTCACCAAAAATATAGAATAAAAGCAAATCATACTTAAACTAACCAACAATTAAACCCATAATTTTAAAGCCAGCAGTCTCACAACTAAGTCTCCAAGTATATAATTGGTGTTATCCTTTAATTGAATTATGTTTCCGATGAATTAAGCAAAAATGTTATTACATTTTATGAATTAAAGAAAATTATACAAACATTATATAATCACCTTCAAGCCTACGCATAATATAATACACAGTGTATAGTACTATAGTGTATACTAAACTATGCAGGTAACAGTATAAGTTTATTTCATCAAAAAGTATAAACTACAACAGGAAATAAACTTCAGAAATCTTAAGTATTAAATGTATTGTCTATGTAATGCTATAAAATATTTTTTCATTAAACTACTTATAATTTTTAGACATAAAAATATTTCATACGTTTTAGGCCCACAGTAGTTTTATAGTTACCTACATAATTTTAAAAACGTTTATGGGATTTCTTTGTGCTTTTAGGGTCATGACTCATGACTTAATAAGACCATGAATGATTAGAAACTTTTTAGGTGCTTTTAGGGTTGGTTAATCGTTTTACTCCCAAATAAGAAAAAAAACATTATTTACTACTGTAACAATTATTGTACACGGTTATATTATATAAACACCACGTGTAGGGGTAATACCACAAGTCACAACATTACTATCGTCATTAGGTATATTATCGTGTGATGTAAACAATGTGACTCGACGATGATGTACAAATTTAGTATGTGGAAAATCTCACTCGAACTCCAATGCGAAACAGCGTGGGCACCTCGAAATATCCGTCGTAGTTGTCGGTTAGTATAGCTATTGGGGGAGCAATGATATTGCGCAGGGTCTTCATGGAGGCCAAGCTGCATATACCGATGACCACGGATGCGGCGATTACTGGCGGGCGGGTGCCCGTCACCTCATCCATAATGTTCCAGATGCCGCGCCACGAGTTAACGCAAGAGTATGCGAACGCAGCCGTGTAACTTCTGGACATTACATAGTAAATTACTGTGTGCTTCCTGGGCTTCAGGTAGCCCTTGAACCGGTGCTGGAATAACGTAAATATGAACAAGCCGATGAACCCGATGCCCACGGACGCGATGGTGCTCCACACCTGGTTCCCGGGTAGTATGTATATATCCATCAGCTTCCAAGTTATCCTCCAGTATGTGACCACTATGGGTGTTATCACTGCCGTGGACAATGCGGCATCAACAGCCACCAGGGAGGCGGGCCCGTCACCGAGCTCACGTCTCATAGACGTCATCGCGAGTGGTTTCAAGGGTGTCACGATGTCACTACGGTCTCGGGGTGGGTGGCAGAACAACAACGCCGAAAGTACTCGGTAAATTTACCGTAGTCGGTTTAGCAGGTTAAATAAAAGTAGCAGCCGATCGGCCGGTCAGTCGTCGTCGGCCATGTAGTCATCGTCGTAGAGTGTGCCGCGGGAGGATACGATGTCGTAGTGATCGTTGTAACACGTGGTGGCGATTGAGGAGACAGTCAGAGGACACAAAGCGGCGCGCGCGCGCTGTTAACTGACGCTGACATGGTTGCATACTATACTACTGCCGCGGGCGGATGGAACAATTTTGCTACTTGCGGTTTTATCTCTATCGACCGATAAAAAAATGAATAAATAAAAAAATACACTCATAACATTAGACTGCCCATTGTACTGCCCTCCCCACTGACAACAAGTGCGAAACGCTTTTGTCTGGGACATCATTTATGTTGTGTTGCCGTCGCCGACGTTCGGTTAACAATATATATATATATATATATTTATCCATTATTCATCCACAGGGACAATTATTATTATAATTATTATTATTATTTTCTCTGTAGGTATAATACGTATATCCGTTGTTTCTTATGGTTCGCGCCATCCTGCTGCCATTGGTGGTGATTTAGAATTATTTCAGTCGAGCCGTAAAGAGGCAAAGAGCCGTAAATAATCTATTTTTTCACGATATGGACGATAATTATTTTCCTCATCATGAAACAGATAATAGTTTTGTTTACTGTATAAAATAACATTTTTTTACGCAATATGGATAACTTTTAATAGAATAGATTTTTTTTAATGTTCTGAAGTGTTTTCCCGATCTGCGTGAGCACCTAATGTGTGTATTGTATAGCCTATAATATGTATTACTATTTAAAGTACCTACCTATATCATTATATCAATGTATACAAATAATTTTTAAATGTGGTATGTTTTGGCTAAACCGATACTTCCGTGTACCTACTGATTTCATTAAAAATGTTGCACACTTAACATTATGCATTAATGCTTAACAACATAAACAAATGTTGTGAAACTTGATTCACTGAATTAAAATTTTTTAAAAATAAATAACAGATGAATCTAAACATAATAGAATTTAATCATTATTTCTTATAACTCTTTATTAATTTGATAAGTTAATAATAAATAGTAAAGTAATTTGATAATGAAAACACAAAATATACACTGTAAGCTAATACATAGATATTATCTACATAATTATTACATATTATATTATTTCTTAATACAGGATGCTTAAATATTACGTAGGATATTTTGTGCATTCACTAAATAATCTAAAATGAGGAAATGAAGTATTAACTGATAGCTCGATAATAATTATTAAATAGGTAATATTAATAACTATAGCAAATTTGCTCTAATTAGTTGGTTAGTCGTAACACTAAAATTAGTTTATTTTATTTTATGTTTCCACTATATGTCTATTAGATTATTACACTATTCCATTCGATGTATATAAGTGTATCGCAATTCACAATACAATATTAAAGGTTATCAATACTATAGCCTAAGAGATAGTACCATAGTATGTTAGTCTGTATCAATTTTATTTTGAAGATTCAACATTAATTGTTGTCCCAAATGTTGTAGGTGTCCGAAAAAAAATACGTGATAAATACGGCATAACCCAACTCAACTAGGCTCTAACTAGGCGAGTCATATCAGTTTTTAATTGTTGGTGCCATAATGTTTAAAAATATTAATGATAACCATTTTTATTATCTATTATTAGTAGGGAAATAATAGGTTTTTCAACTTTTTTTTTATGTTGAATAATTAAAACATTTTTATACCGATGTATATATACTGAAAATAATATATTTTTTTTTTATTTTTAATCTAGAAACTATACAATCTGTACATAAAAAAAAAAAGTACAATAAGCATAAATTATGGTTATTTTTAAATTATAATTTATGAGCGTGAATATCTTGAGGGAAGAACCAACCAGCGAAGGCACTTCGGCGAAAATAATATATTTATAATTTATTAATTCTCGCCACATAATATTCAGCCATGAACATGGGTTATATAACTATACATTTTCTAGTTTTTTCTTTCTAAAAAGTATTTTGAGAATTTTTTCATATTATTTATATATTAAATAATACATAGGTATATTGTTACAATAACAATTTCATCTTCTTTGTAAACATAAGTCATTTTTGAATTTGGGTGGTAATACTATAACAATTTAAAATGAAACTTAATGCTTCTACCAAATTTTTTGATAAACTTGGTTAATTTTGATGACGTTCATAATAAACATCTGCAATTTTCAAACTGTGTGTGGTTTTTGTGTATCAAACTTTTTGGAGTCAAAATCCTAAATGTATGGTTTTTGAATACAACCAAGAAACTCATCCAACCATCAAATAAATCTTGTTTGACCATGTTTAAGGTTAGGAATGTAGGTACCTACTCGGGATATGTAAATAATTTATTAATATGTATTTCAGAAGATATATTACCAAAATAGTATAAATCCATATTATATCCATAGACATTTTGCTAATACAAATATAATAATATATATATTGATTGTTAGTTTTATTCAAATATTATAATCTATTATAGTAAGAAATCGTTTTACTATTATTTGTTATTACTTGTTCATAATATAATAATATAAGATTAATATATAACTGTTATCAATTTTATCTTGATAATTCGTTTTGTTAATTGTCGGATCACATCAAAGATATATTCAAAAATTTAAAATAAATACTACATATCGACTCAATATCAGATTAAAAACACATATCGGTATATTATTTTTACTTTTGCAATTAAAAAAAAATAGGTGTGACGGCAGCCACCCCCTCCCCCTCACCAACAACGACGCATCACCTTGATGTAATTTAACAAGTTATAGTTGTTTTAATTTTTTTATTTTATCGTTAAATCCACTGTCAGAAATGAAGAAATTGTATTAGTGTATACCTTTAAGTTGTAGGCTATAACTAATTAAAGATAATTTTAAGTTATAAGTAATAACTGTTTAATAAATAATATGAATGGGTATGACTTAAAAATATTTCAAGTTTTGATATATTACATTTTTTTAACATTTATAATTAACTTACTATAGGAAACAGCCTTATTATGACTTATCATTAGTATATTTATTTTTTTTAAAAAATGCTATAAGAATAAACATTGAAATATCAGAATAGATAGTTAAAAAAATGTAAACAATTTTTTATTATAAAATAAATCTAAGTTTGATAAATTATTGAATTGATAAACTATTTTTTAATTGTATTAAAACTATAGTACGTATAACAATATTATGGTGCACATTTTGTACATACCTACTACGTCTTGTTTAATAGATGCTGTAGGTATTACTTTTTTTTTTTCACTTAACCTAACCTTTGAAATAATAATTTTTAATTATCTTTAAATAACTTTGAACTCATTTTAATGCTTATTATTAAATACCTTCTAGAACTTAGACCTACCTAATAAAAATACTAATGTAGTTAAATTTACATTAACCGAGTTCATGTACGCCTATGAATACAATTAAAATTACTTTGGTATATAGCATGGAATACATACTATTATTACTACAAGATTGGCTACTAGGTCTCTCTTCGATCATTTTGATAATGGCAGTATTATTTGGAAAACACTATTCCAAGCAGTGTTTTTTTTTGAAAAAAATACATTTTGTCATTTTTTGAATTAAAAGTATTCCTATCAAATATTGTGCATAATTATTTTCTTCACTTTTAAAAATGTTACAATATTAACCTTGAAATAAAATTTAAAATTTAAACTTAACAAAACCAAAACATCAATAACATGACGTTATAAATTATAATAATAAGGTTTTAATTAAATTTTGTAAATAGTGAAGCTTTTTATGAAATGTGGTATGTATAATTTAATCAAAATGTATTCATATTCTATGTTATCGTAAACTTCTTCAGTTTTATATTATTTATAAGTAAGGAAGGGTTAAGGGTTATATATTTATAAAACAAAAAAATATAGAAAAACTTGTATCAATTGAATTATCAAAATTATATTTATGTACTAGGTCTAAGTATAACAATTTATAACTTATTACTTATTAATTATTACTATTATAATTTAATTTATATTATCGTCTTTATGGGGGTCTTAAATCAATCACTATTTTATAAATATCGTATAGTCACCTAATGAAGTTGTTTTATTTTTAGATAACGTTAAACAAGAAAAGTTACATTAAATAGTTATTACTTTATTAAATGGTCACTGAAATTTTAAGATGTGTTTTATTTGTGTGTGTAACATCACTTTTTGGACCTGTAAAAATGCTTCAATTTTCAACTTTGAGAGTGGTTTCTAGTAGAAAATTGTATCTCATTCGTACTTTGGGAAGTAAAAGGTAATTATTAGTATTTATCACAGTGCTCGGGATAACCAAAAATTAAATTGAGGAAAACGGACATTTTTATGTAAAACCAGTTTTTGACAAAATCAAAAACAAATTACCTTATATACTTGCGACTTTCACCAAATTTTTATATTATTATTTTCTTTACATGATAATATTATTACTTTTTTTTCATTTTTACAAGCAATACATAATATTTTAATTTATTATTAATATAATAAAAATATAGGCAAAAAGTAGCAAATGTGACAGGTAACATTATTTTGATGAAAGGATAGCCACCCATTGATGACACTTCTTCCCAACACTTGCATTTTGGGCATCTTGGGGGATTACCAGGTATTGTAGTGGAGGCCAAATTTTTCATAAGGGGATTCGAATGAGTATTTAAGTGGTTGTGGAATTTTTTATAGAAACAATAAGATTTATCACTTATTGTTTTTAGTTTTATTTTTTTGTTTTACTTATTGTTTCTAACTCAGAATAGTTTTTCGTATACATTTTATATCATTGAATTCAAATTTAATACCATCGATTATACAGTGATCTATACGACAATTAATAGGTATTTATATTTAAATGAATTACCTACTGTAGTGACTTGAATTCTCACTAAATATATACTACCTATATAATTTTAGTTTTACAAGTGCAATAAGTGCATGTTTGATGTTAGGGTAAGGAATCCGAAATCCCTGACATTTAATCACTTAGACAGAGCCCAAACCAATGCAGTATTTTAGAAAAAAGACATTGCAGTAGGGTGCTGTATGCAGTAACCAAATACAAATGATAAATCAAACACATTCTTATATGATTGCCCACACCTGCAGTATAAAAGTGCATTGGAAATTCGCCGCGTGAATTGGTCACTGCAGGCGGTGTTATCGGAGCGTGGCAGCTGTGCATACGATGAGCCTATGATTTAATTTTTTGAAACAAATCTAGTTAAGAACTCTCTAGTATTTAATTTTTTTTTGGAAATCTATATGTGTTAGAAAATTTTAAGTTCAAACACTGATGTGTATTTTCCTTTTGTTTGAAGATACGTTCTATAAAAGAAAAAATGATTCAATCTTTAACATTGGTGGTTTCTTGTAGAAAATTGGATCTATTTTGTACTAGTGCAGGAGGAGTGAAAATTACGGAAAATGGAAATATTTAAACAAAATTTTTTTTTAAATTTAAAATTAATAATACTATATACGTATATACATTTTAAGTTTTAACCAAATATTTATATCAGCATTTTATGGACATGATACAATTTTTTTTTTTTTAATGTAACCGATACCACAACCACATTTTCCCCACTCTTGTTTGGTGTAGTTCTTCTTGGTGCAATGTTTCTGCACTACTATATGTGGTATATGCCTCATTACAGTCTCACAAACACATAGGTAATTTGTTTTTTCGATTTGTCTAATTTATTATTTACAATTTGATATTATTCATATTAATATACAATTTGAAGTGTATTTCTCTAAATTATTACTATTTCAACATAATATTATAGTACTTTTAGTTGTTATAGTTGTTTTTCTGATTTTAACCTTTTTTTTAACAATTACAGAAATCACGCATATAGAGTCAGTATTTCGAAAATCCTTTCTGACGTCTCTATAACTCATAGGTCATTAATCATTGTATACATATCAATGCTATAATATGTACATACCGCGATAAAAACCACGTTTTAAATATATTACAATTGTTATACATGTTACACGAAGAGTGATACAGAATATTTAAGTGATTGTTTTATGAAAAGGCATTAATTTACTGCAAATTTTTTCATATCTCATGACTCATGCAGTGTAATAAAACAGTTTTCAATTCATGAATAATATAATTTAATTACGTCATATATATTAGGTAGGTATTCGAGAAAAAGAAGACGTTTGATAAATTGGTTTCGTGTAAGTAAATAGGTGAAAAATATTAATGTAAGTAATAAATAAATTATTACTTAAATCAATTTGTTTAATTATATATTATGACATATTTTTCAAATTAAAAACAAACTGATTTTGACCATTTGTATAAATAATAATACATTTATGTGTGCTCGAACATATACTGTGTAGGAATATAAGTATTCTTAATTTTGTTTTTTAATCTTCTCGTAACCTACATAATATCTAAGGAACTATAACATATTTATTTATTTGATGTTTAATTGCTTTAATTATCTGATAAAGAACAAATAGTGCAGCTAAAAAATATTTATATCATAATCATAATACTTCAATACAAAATTACAAAATTAAAATTAGTATATAGCTAATTATAAACGATTAATAAAATAAATACAAAAATTGATGACTGTTTATACAATTAAACAATATGATTTCGCAAAGTAATTGCCTTGAATTAATTATGAGAATCTAGAAGTATATATAAATAAAGTGTTCCATGAATTAAACTTGCACTATAGGTAATATATATAAATACAAAAATAATTTGTATACAAATAATGTGGAATACGATGTTTAAATTACTCATAATAGGTATCTACATATATATTATAATAGGTATATTATGTTTCATATAGTTTTTTTTAAGTATTATATTTTTTTAATGTCAAAGGTCAAATATCATTAAGGTGATAATATTCTTTGTTCAAATCCCTTTACTGTAGAAAGAAGATTTAGTCAAATCCGCAAATTGTTATGTTGTTTAAACTTTTGAAAACCAGAAAAATAAGTAGGTAGGTATTATGTTTACTAATACCTAACACTCTAAAATTATTGTGTTCGATATGTTTATATTTGTTTTATGATAAGAAAAATAACGGTTTATTTAACCAATTTAATATTTATAGGGATTATTCTACTATTATTATTTCTTAACAATTTTGTTTTAAATGAATAAAAAAAAAGTTAACTAATGTAAAACTTATAGAAGACGTCATATTGTTATACATATTATGTAATAGTATAGCGACTGCCAGATTATAAATTTAAATATTATAAATACAAAGATATCTTACCTCAGGCCAGAACATTCTTTCAAATTGAAATATTTCTTCGGGTTTGGGATCAAATTCGAGGCCACAGGTAGGTGGCCCCATGATTGTGGCCAACATGCGAACTGAGCATAAAATACCAATGGCAATGGCAAAAACAATTACAGGGTTTACTGCTATATGAACATGATGTAATGTTACTTCAAGCAACCTATCCTGGTATACATACATAATCATGCCAATCACAAATCTTGCGTATATATATACTCTAGAAACCACCCAAAATGCAATTTTTGAAACGTTTTTTCTTTTGAAATACTTTACTAAGGGATCGCTCAATATTGATAGCAACTAAAAAAAAAAAAAAATTACAATTATTATTAAAACAAAAATTATTACTTACTTATATATATATACATTAGTCTATATACTATAATCAATTAATTAACGGTTCTTTAATATACGAGATTAAACAATACATAGGTAGCCTAAAGCATATTGTATGTAAAAATATCTGAAAGTCTAGTGAAGAAAATATTAATCAAGTAATAAACTAATATATGATAGGTTGAATTTTTTAAATAACCAGTAATTCATATAGAACATTGGTTTATTTCCAAAAGTACATAATAAAATGTATTATAATTTTGAAAACATATGAGCTACTGACAACTGTAGTTGATATTTTTAAGGGTCAATACACAGTCAAAAGTACTAGGTTGGTATATGTAAGCAATACATAATAGGTAGAAACCGTTTTTAACTGTTTAATCATTAGCTTTTTAGCCATAAGACTAGCTACATGCCTACATGGAATAGGTACCGCTACTACTAAACTACCCAGCCACTTCGAACAAAATTAATTTAACTACCTACCTATGTGAAAATAATAATGAAAAAATTTACCTAAAGGCATACAATTATCTAGGTATTGCTTAGAATATGAAATCGGAGAAAATATATTAGGTATAGGTATCACAGAATAGAGTGTTAAACCGAATATAAAATCAGTGATACTATATGTTTCTATTGCAAGTAATCTGCAGTCAGGGGCCTCAGAGCGTAATTTAGGTATCTACCATAAAAGAGAAAATATTTAACGTTGTCAAACTGTATGTTAGTAAAAATCCAGAGGTTTTAAACCAACTTGAATAAGTCACATCGCACACACTGACCGTCTAGGGTTCTACAACACTGACTAAAATATAACTACTAATAATTATACAAACCAATTGCACTGCAACAGATGCACCAGTGGCCAACCAGGGGTTTATTTTTGTGTGGTAGAGTACGAACAGTTCGTACGAAGCGCGCCATATTCCGATGACAAAAGTGGATGCGACGAACACATGGAGGAACACGTCAAGTATGGTTAGTGCGCGGTATGTCCACGCGGGGTCTATCCTATACCACGGTGGTGGCCGGTGCGCTTTTTGCTGCAGCTCCAACTGGCCATGCTGCTGCAATTTCAGTTGCTGGTCCACGTGCTCGTCGGTCGACATGAGACGGTGGAATTCGCGAACGTCGTGCAAGCTATGACGAAGACGTCGGACAACGACTTGCTCCGTTGCCGTCGCCTCCGCCTCCGACGCGTGAATTTTGTTTTAATCTTATCGGAGGCTTCGTCGCTGTCGCCGTCGCAAACACTCCCACCACTCACGCGCAACAAGCACCACACGTGCTCGTGATGCGCTAGAACGTTTTGATGTTTTTTCCTCTTATAAATCATAATCTATCGAAAAACGCGAACCAAGCCTGCGAAGACACAATCGAATGGACTTTGGCGCGTGTTTGGATGTTATTATTATACTAACATCTAATTATTATTATTATTATCACTGTTCGAATACATACTGCGCCCATGCACTGCAAGACCGTAAACGCGTGGAGGTGTTTGAAGCGTAATTATGATGATTATGAGGAGAAGGAGTAGCAGGAGGAGAAGGTGACGCCAGCGTCACTCGCGCTCGCCAATCGCAACATCAGCGATAGCGGTCTACGCCTAATTAATAGTACTTGAACAGTGCGGACAGTCAGCGTTCTTTTTTCAGAAACGGTCACCTTTTCAACCGTCTGCGATACCGGACATTTACCATGTTTACTAATCAAGCACTTTGATCACCACACCTATACAGGGCGGAACATTTTATAACTCTATTGCTTGTTGTTGTTTTTTTTATAATTGCACGCAAAAGAAAAAAAATACCATAAATATTTAGGTGTGAATTATTTCGTAAACAAATCTTGTTCTACGTATAATTTTAGTTATAATATATTCCGCATTGTATTGAGAGAAAAACGGATATCGAGTATTTGTCTATCATTCTCTATCTGTTTGTATCTTATTACAATATATTTAACGATTGTACCTACTATTGAATTGACTACCTTATATTGAAATATAATATATTTTATGTCTAATGTCTATAAACATGATGAATTATATTTTATAAATAATAATACATTATGATTCAATTGAAGATTAAAAAAGGTGCTCTGCTGTACAGTAGGTTACAAGTGGTATAATGGATGGTATTAAATTTGAATT
>WHPZ01583642.1:0-15195 GCA_016617965.1 Macrosiphum rosae | reverse complement strand
TTTTTTTTTATTAATTTATGTATATTATAATTGTATTTATATGGATTCAGGGTAGTCCTTTAACTATACTATAAACTTACCTACTCATATTATCTCCAAAAGTATGAACATATTTTATGGAAATATTTTTTCTATAATATACATCTTTTAAGACTTACAACTAGATAATAAAACAAATAAAACAAGGTTTTTGAAGAAATCATATTTTATATCGTTATAATTTTTATTTTTTGAATGAGCAACAACATTCAATTTTAATTTCATACTCCTATGTACTCCCAAACATTTTCCAAAAAATACTCTTATGAATATCTCGTGGACAACCTACAAATTAATTTCTACATTTTATTCCGCATATACGTAGGTACACTTTTTACGTTTTTTGACTTTTTATATGACAGTTATACAAAGTCGATAAAATTATGGTGCAAACGAGTGAAGTTTTAGACGGGTAAAACCAATTTCAATAAAGTTTGAGAAAAACTCTTTAAAAATTAATGTAAACGTTAAGGCATTATAATGTCGTCTTAATGACAATGAAATACCTAAAATTCTTCCCGACTCGTATATATAGCATAAAAAGCAACGTAGGCAATTAATTTAGATGCATGCAATTAAAACTCTTACCTTCGCTTTACAATTTCATATACACACCCATAGTATAATGGTAATTATTATAATATATTATTGTTGTTTCCGATGGGCATTTATGAATTCGTCACACTAAAATATGTTTGTGCAGACGCTACACGAAAAAACGAAGAGACTCAAACGTATCACCTGCAACGGTCTTTTAAGTACCTACTACCAGATAATTATTTTTTAACCGATATTATTGATATGGTATATTATCGCTGTATCCTGTTTACCCCATCCTTACGGTGCACCTATTGTATTAATACTTATTGTTTGTGTTACAATATTCTAATTATCATCCATATAATGGTATGATTAATTAAAAAATCGGATTACATTTATACTTTTATTTCTAGAGTAGATGGTGTAATATCCACATCCTTTTTTGACGCAAAGTTTCTGAATTATACAGGGTGTCCCTTGAAAATATACCTATTAACAGTAGAGGGGTATAAAAACAGGTTTTTTAAAAACTAAAAAAATGATTAAAAATCATGAGGTTAATGAAAATAAAATGTTGAAAGGTCAACATTTTCAGAAAATTAAACTTCTCTATAAAATGGCTATATTCAATTGTTTCAAAAATTAAAAAATTAAAACTACATTTTTTAACTTTTTACCAATAAATTTAATTAAATTAAAAAATAAAATAAAATACAATCAGTGAATCTAATAAAAAATACAGATTTATGATAAATTCATAATCTCAGGAGATATTTTAATGGGAAAATCCTCGCAGGACATCTGCATATAGGTACTACCAATTTGTAAAAATGAAAAAAATGTTCACTACTATTATAGTAGTAATATTTATGACAATTTAAAATTATTACATTTTAAAATAATAATTATATTATAGGTATAATATGTAAGCGAGTATTCAACGATGAATGACAATCCGTTATAAATCTAAAAAAAAAGCATTATTCGGCGTCAAAAAGGACGTTTTCAGCATAGGTCCAGTTTTTATTTTCTAGGTACCTACGTACCTATATATATATTTGGAACAGGCGGTGGCATATCGACATATCGTTCAAGGCTTTGCAAGCTTTTTAGGCGTTACAACAAACTCGCGTACATATAGATAGTATAACATTGTGACTGTAACAAAACCGGTAATCTGATTTCAGGCCGACGGTGGAAAAAAAAATGTAACAATATGGTTGAACTGTTTTATGATGAGAATTTATACGCGATTGGTAGTTAATGTAATAATGTGACAACAATAGAAAATTGCTCCCCTATGTATAAACGCTCGCGGGTCGGCCCTCGACGGATAAACGACCCACGTGAAGGGTGTTTAATCCGCTGCACTCGTATAATAATAATAATAATAATAATAATATATCATGTGTGCATTTGCATGGCGGTGGTCTTTCGTATAATATGTATAAACGGATTTGGCAGGTCGGCGGTGAAAAAAAAATTATATATACATTTATATAGGTACCTAATGTATATATTATATAAATATGATATATAATATAATATAATTAATAGAATATAAATATTCTTACAAATGTATATTTTTGACTTAAAAGAAATTATCATAATACATATTATAATATAATAATAATATAACTTTACGGTGAGTGAAAAAACTACCGATTGTTAAAAATGGGTTATTTTTTTTTTATTATAATTACACAATCTATACTAAGAGCACAATAAGCGTATTTGCGAAGAGAGTAACAAACATGAATATATATATATACTTATAAAATATTCTTTTAATTGATCTTAAGACCGGGGATTAAGCTAATGTAGGGGTTATGAACTATGGTAGGTTTACGTGTATGTGTGGCAAGGTTTTTACTACTACGAACCCGGGTGGTCACCCATCCGGGAACAAGTAGCAGCGGGCGTTGTTTACTCTCATTCATATTACGCGACTGGTAGCAACCAACGTGCCAAGCCAAGCCACCATAATATAATATTATAATGATTGAAAACGTTACTGTGTTAAAAAAATACATTTGTATTTGTCAATAATATAATGCAAATCAACCATATATAATATATATATATATAACATACAATATATACCATATATAATATAATATAAAATATACAAACACATTACAATATAATATAACATAGAAAACAGTACTTAATCCGATTTCTTGTCTGTAGATAAGTATTCTGCTAAAGTTGCGAAGCTACATACCTATGATGTACATATAATATACTATATATATATAGATACGAGTTATATAGATGTACCAACGCACCCAGTTATGATGTGACGGCCGTCGGACATAATTAATGGATATTGGATTTCATTAATATGTGTATAGCGTAACTTAACATAACATAAACATAAATATATATATAATATACACATACACGCACCAATACAAATAAATAAAGCAATAATAATAGAAATAGAGTTGTTATATAGTATAAAGGATGATTCACCAAGCATGCTTATCCCACTTTTTACTCGCAGTTAGTCAAAATCTTATTTTTAGAATTTTTAAATATAGCTATACCTAAATAGCAGAATAATATAATAATAAAGACCATATTTTCCAACTTTTCAAATTTTGTAAAAAATAATCAAAGATATAAACTTCTGTTTTTTTTTCGAATGACCTTTTAAAACCTCTTTTTTGCTGTAAATTATTTAGCACATATTTTTTCTGAAAATGTTAACGAATCAAAATCAAAATTCGAAATTTCAAACGTGTAGTTTTTAAGTTACTTAACTTTGGGTACCTACTAAGGATAAAATATATAAGTTCGCATGATGATGGGTTTAGAAGATGTGAAGGTATGGTGATTTGAAAATTAAAGTACCTAAGCTATCAATATTTATAATTTTTGTTAAAATGGTCATAAAATAATAAACACTAGATTTATGTTACATCTATAATTATTATAAAACCATTTTTAACTACAATAGGTATTATCCATATTATTATATTATATACATTTTAATAACTGATAAATTATACTCTTTCGAATTTTGAATTGCTACTTGTACATTTTCAGAAAAATTATGCGCTTAATATAGATAATTTACTGACTGCAGTAGAATAATGGGTATTGTCATTTTAAAACAGAAATTTGTACCGCCAAAAACACTATATTATAATTTATAATATTATACTTAAGTGTAAAAAAAATCTCAAGAATTTTGAAATATGGAATTTATTTACATTAATAAGTTCCAAAAATCGGAATTCGAAATAATAAAAGGGAAAAGCATGCTCGCTGTCAATCGGCCTGTACAGTATACTATATGAACACATGAATGAAAACGGGGTCCTTGGATTGCTGCCGGTTTCCGCAGACGCATCGAAATCTTAAATGTTGCGTCGACGGTTTATTTTTTATACGTCGTAGGCGTGGGCGTATTTATTATGTGCATAATAATATCATATAATTATTGATGTGTATGTATATATTATTTATATTTCGGTACTGTATTACGCTGCACTGCCCGCACGGATTAGCTGACGACATAATATTATTATTGCGACTAAATTATTATAATAATAATTATTGTCATTATATAATAATAATAACAACAACAATATTCACCAGTGATAACGTTAAACGATAATAATATCCAATGGTCTGCGGTTCGTTTTATGTCCCATAATAATATAATACCTACGTATATTATCACGCATATTACCTACTTATATTATTATATCGACACTAGTGTAACACCCGGACGCACTTGCCAATATAATATTATAATAATTATCAAAGGTGAGCTATATAGTAAATAAACAAAATTGACTCGAGTTTGTCGAGTTAAGTATAATAGAACGTTGAGTTAACGCTGTGTATAGGTAATATATGAGTTAATATATAGTTAACAATTCAAACGTAATATTTAACACTAACAGTTTTCAGTTAATATATTGTGAATAAAAAAATAATTCTGTTAACTCGATCAAATGTTTTATTAAAAATGTATCCTTTGGTAGGTATATCTCTCCTTTTTGTCGCACGCTATAGTTTAGACAGTATGATACGCGTCTGTGTCATTTTGACTTGGCTTTAGTGTTTAAATGTCCCCCATCATCCTTTGAGTATACAAAAAGGCCCAACGGGCATTCCTAGGGGTGGGACCTCTATATAGTGGTCCGCCTCGAAAATTCCTCTCTAATTCTTACTTATACAATAGAAATGCCAATATTAGACACACAATTTTCGTTCCATATCGATGGTATTTAAAAAAACTACCATTCCCGTCCATCACCACCGAATTGATGTATAATAATAGGCAATATTAACTGCGTGGATTTCAGATTTTATATTATTTTCATCAGAGTTCTACGGATATGTCATTACAGCACACACACACACACACACACCATTGCTCGGCATTAATCAGCTAAAAAATTTAAGTTAAGTTAAGTTAATTTGAACTGTTGAGACTTTTAATTTAATTGATTTTTATTAATATTAGAACAATATAAACTATTGGTATTGGTATTAACTATTAATATAATAATATCAGGATATTTTAATATATAAAATGCTGTTTTTTAAAAGTATGTAAACAACTAAGTCACTTAAGAACTTATAAGACGACTCCGCCTCAGCATAGATTTTGGATACTTTTATATACAAATATACAATCTATACATTATAGAGTATAATAAGAATCTGTGTTACAATACATTTATAACATCAAACATGAATAGGGCGAGGGAAGAAACCATCCAGTGATTACACTTCCTAATTGACTATACATAAAAAGGAAATTAAAAATGGAATATTCTTAAATATATTTACTTCATATTGCAATCAGCCATAATTGTTCAATTAAAATAACAAATTTTCCATACCATGCTGGTATTAATTTCAAACTAGCTATGTATATATTTTTTTTAAATGTACCTACTCGGCTTAAGTTTGTAAAGTTGATTGCTGTTAACCATACTTAGCTTAAAAATAAAATTAGCAAACCATATTAGCATTAAATACTCTTTTAAATCCTATTCATCAGCTTATAATACTTAACTCGGTTAAAACATATCTTTAGTACTTGCCCAGCCTTGACACACACACACACACACACATACACATATGGCCGGCAATGTACACATGATAATCTGTTCTCGTCGTTATCGTGTACATACGTATAATAGTGTACGATAATATATTATTATACATATATACACACACACACAGTGCCCTGGCGTAGTACTGTACTGCACACATGGTGCGGTTGTGCCCATGATTTTTCGCCTCGTTCGTGCGACGGGTCGCCGCGCGTTATCGCTTTGCGGGAGACGGTTAGACGTGCAGCAGGTTTATTTTATATCAAATACACGCACCACTACTCGTGCACATAATATTTAATATATTACAATAATAATAATGCACTCGTCATCGTCCGTGTGTGTGTGTGTATCTGAACAACCCTGCGGCCCTGTATATATATATATATATTATGTTTATGACCAAAAATACGAACACACGTGTGCTGCCGGCCGTCCTGGTCGCACCACGTTTTCAACAAATGTGTATAGTGTCGTCGTTATATGATGTTATTATATTTTAATAATTATTATGTGCGTGTGCGGTGTGCGTATTTGACAAAAAAAAAAATTACACAAATATCCATAAGCGTTCACAATCTCTTGCCTTGTATCGAAACTGTATGTTATGTTATTATGGATGATATTCTTTTTTTTCAATTCCCATTCCGCCCTCGTCAATAGAAATCGATGATTAAACCATAAACTACAGCAGTACAACTGTACAAGTATTAAATATAATATGAAAAAATAGTATTACTATGTTAGCCTATATCTTTGATGTTCGTGCGGAAAGTCAAACGAAAAACGATTTCACTAATTATATCAGAATTTATTCTAATAGAAATGTTTGGTAATTTAAATGAAACCATCAATTTATTTTATAATTTGTTAAAATATTTCAAGTATAACAATAATAATATTTATTATACTATCTCAAATATTATATTTATTTTACATTTTTGAAAAATCAGTTTTAGGGACTATTAAACTTAGCATAAATATTTTAATAGCTGGAAAATTACTCGTTCGAATTTTGAATAAGGGACATAACATTTTTCAAAAAAATATAAACTAGATTACTTACAGTGGAAAAGGAGGATTGCCATTTGAAAAACAGAAGGTTGCATCGCCATCATAGGACACTATAATATCTTCAAGACTTTAAGTAGTAAAAAAATCAAGATAACTTAAAATATTTTCTTAATTACCTACTATATTTTCTTAATTACCTACTATATTTAAAAATTCCAAAAATCGGAGTTTGAATAAATTCGTTATCAAATTTAAAAAAAAATTATGGCGATCATTCCTCGACGCCTGGTGAATCACACTGCAGTATGCCTATGATGATTATTGGGATCATGATTATAATACAAGGCATATTTTATAAGTCGTTTCAATGATATAACATTTGCTTTAGTATAATATTAACTCGTTATGGTTATACTTTACAATATAACTTCATAATAAAAATAATAATTTCATCCATTTATGTATATTTTTATATTGAATCGTGTGTATACGACGTGTTCGGGTTGACGAATGAATTCCGCATATGGTTCGATTCCACGCTCCAACACCCATTATGATTGTGTATGTATATATATTATATATATTATATGCGGAACACATATTTTATTATTACTATTAATATTAACGATCTCATCGGATCCGTTCGAATCGACTGAGGCGAGGAAAAAATAGTACCGCGGGCACGGCTGAGCCGATTATCTTATGAATTTTACAACTTTCTGACGTGTTAGTGCGTGCGTGTATGTACAGGGTGATCCATTTAACGTAAGACGCTCTTTAATATTCAGAAAATACAGACGTTTTAGAAAATATTTCTTTTGCACAATAGTTTCAAGCCGCTACAAAAGGACATTTTTGAAAAAAATTATATTTTTCACTATTTGATTTACTGTTTGAACGAAAACATATTCAGACATTGTTTATTTCATATTAAGAAACAGAATATTATTCGGGGTATTTCGATCTTTAAAAATCAAATTTCAGACAAATATTGTGATATGTATTTAAATTTTAGATGAGCGTATTAGCGGTCCACTAATAGTCCAAAAATTAAAATTAAAAGAAAAATAAATTAAAATTAAATACCAAAAAAATTATGCTTCTCAATAAGGAATTAAAAATGCATGTTGCAGACGTTATGAAAAGTATACAGTTTAAACAATTATTTCAATAAAAAATAGTGAAAAATATATTGTTTTTTTTTTTAGAAAAATTTCGATTTCTAACGACTTAAAATTATGTAAAAACATATTTTAAAAATAAACTTTAACAGTTATTGAGTGTCTAACAAGTTAAAAGGATCACTCGGTATATATATTATATTATATAGGTACCCACTACATTATATTATACTCACAGCTATACCTATTATAATACTATATTATTATTACGTTATAGTCGTTATGGGCACCTATAAGGAATACACATATTCGGATCGATTGGAAAAAAATCGAACGAATACGTTAGCTTACTTATATATATATATATATTTTTTTTTATTGTAAAACAATCACCGGTGTATAATAATAATAATAATATATAAATACGTGTTATATACCTATACGTCCGTACGACTGGGCAATGAGCCGCGTGTGGCCCGTTATAATATAATAATATATGTCGCCGCATAATAATATAATACATTATTCTATAGTAATATATTCGTGAAACAAAGATCGAAGATATATAAAATAATATTATAATCATATGATTCCGAGGCGTGTGTGTCCCCGTACCTATATAATAATAATAATAATAACACACGTATTTGTCGTATTCATATATTTGTGTGAGATATTCATCAGGTGTGTACTTCGCGTGTATAATAATAATGTAATATAATAGACTATTGGTATGTAATAATATTACGTCCAAGACGCGCGTTCGAGCCTCCCTCCGAGTCGCAAAATGATATAAAATAATATATTAATATCGTATGAGCTCAATAATCTTTCGTCGATTTCGCTGTCAACTTTTTTCCACCTTACCTAGCTGTATTATAATAATAGCTAGGTATTACCTATATAGGTTATACGTCGACGACAACATCGTCATCATATAATAACGATAATATATTAAGTATATTATTTTTTATCGCGTTCTGTATATTATGGTATTATATTATATTATCATTACGGTAATCCGCGCCTCTGCTCTACAGCGAATTTTATAATATAATATTATTGTCCGGCCGATAATATAATAATATTGTTGGTCATTTTTATTTTTTATATTTGGTATATCGTGTGCGATATTTAAGCTCGCTCTATATTGCAGCAAAACGCTCAGGGCTTTGTAGTAGTAATTTATTCGGGACTCGGGTATCAGGTGTCGATGGGTGTTGGATGTATTCTGCCGGTGTTCCTAATAAAGAATTTAAGATAAAGTTTGGATATAAATAACCGCGTTATTATTTGGGCGAATACGAGTGTCTAGTATAGTTCAGTAAAAAGGTAAAAATATATTAAAAAGAGTATCAGATACGTCATGATGAGAATTTCCGCGAGAAAGAAATTTATTGCATATTATTATCATCATCATCATCAAAAGAGATATTACCAATAACCCCCCAAAATGTTGGGTATGTACGTAGTTGAGATAAATAATTTAAGCCCTGAGACAAACACGACGACATATACTATTAATAACATGAATATTTTCTAGGATTCCATAATCCACTGTGGCGGGACTTCTGTATGTGGATCGAATTCTCCGTATACTTGAAATTTATTGCCGTCTACTAGTAAAGGTAAGTACTTCGTTGTAGGTAGTCCTAGATTTTCGATCCACTTCTATGGTCATCGATTATCAAATCGTATTCAACTTGCGATATCTTCAGTTTTGAAGACTAATTGAAAACGCAGTTGTAATTTTTAAATAATATTATATTCAATACAGTATTTTACGACCAAATCTTGAATTTGAAGAAAAAAATTTTTTTTTATGTTATTTACAATTAAAACGTTATTCAAGTTTTGCGTTTATCGTTATTCAGAATTGAAACGTTATACAAGTTTTGCATTTATAGTTTTTTTAGAATAGTGTTAATACCTATTAAATGTATTAAATTAATAATAACTAATGCAGGCAGGTAATGGCCCAGATACTGAATATAATATAATTAATTCTAATGTCCGTATGCATGAAATAAATATTTCTACAAAACCATTATAACTTTTAAATAAATGGATTTTAAATTATTTCGTTTTGTGTTATTTTTTGTTCAATGAAATTCTATAAATTTGTTTTACGTTGTTTTGTTTAGTGATATGTAATATATTTTGTTACTCGTTATGTTTTGTTTTGCAGTATTTAATTATTTTTGATTATCTGTTTCTGTTTTAATGACGTTTACAAATTTCAATAGTCTTTTTGTCAAATATAACGTTCTTATAACTTTTGCATGCCTTGGTTACGATTAAAAGTGACGTTTTCTATGTGCAAAATGTATAAAATATAAAATACCGAATATTATGTTACATTATATATTATATAATATACTGATTATACAAATATACCGTGGTTGCAGTACTATAAAGCATCAGCTGCTGATGTTATAAAATAAATACATAATAAAGTATGAACAAAATATTACCAATATATTGTCGATTGATCCGATTTTAAAAAACATCATCACCGCCGTTTATTTTCGATAATAATAGGTTTTAAATTGTACCTATATTATTATGGTGGATCGTGACGTGCCAACGTGTTGCTTATAAGATCATAATTTATTGTAACCGATCGCGTCTTAAATACGTAAATAATATGATGAGAGACCTGAGACCATCGGCACGTGTTTTTCGAACTAGTTTGTAAATAACTTCCACCTTACATGGGTTACCACTCTTACCACCTTACAACTAGTTATGGTTCGCAACATCTCAAAAATCGCGGATAGAAGTGCCACACACGTTTAAATCGTACCATTATTTTTAGGTTCATACTAAAATACTACCTATATAATGGTAACAACAATATCGAGATTGACGAGTTTTGTTCGTACGTGCGGTAAGCAGATTTTTTAACCGCGATCGCGAGATAGTATACTCGAGATCGTTACGTCTTATTAATAATTATATAGGAACATAATATGCACTGCTGCAACAGAAATAATCGACGATATCGATCTAATACGTAGGAGGTAGGTACACTGGCTCATAATATTATATTATCCAAGTAGTAGGTATACTAAAATATGCACTTAATTATGTAAAGTACTTAAAACGCGCGTAATGGTCGCAAAATTTAAATTCTAACGGCGCGTGACGCAAATATCATAAAAAATCTTATCGTGTTCGTATACCTACCTATATATACCATAATATACATAAATTATACCTATTACCAATGCTGGGCTGAGTTGAGAAGTTTAAGTTTAGTGAAAACAATCAAGTTCATTTTAACTTTTTAACTTGACTCTTTTGTATTTATTTTGTTAACTTAACTTTTAACTAGATTTATTTTTGTCGATATCAACTTAATAAAATATAAAGATATTATAATATAAATTTCGATCAAATCAAAGTTACGTTTATTCATAAGCAATCAGTATAATAAAAAGATTATCGATGGTACATAATGGCAAATTAAAAACATGAATATTAATTACAGTAGAAATCGTTTATAATGACACTAGTTGTAGTGACATATCGGGTTTTATGACCTTAAAGTAAAGGGCCAGGAAAATGCATAAGTAAGTTTTATATTATGTAAAATGTTATCGATAGTTATGACTATCGGTTATTACGACCTATTTTTCTTCATCCCTCGAACGTCACTATAAACGATTTCTACTGTACCTATGTCTGTATTAAATCAACTCCTTTTTGTTAGCCAAAGTTGTTATTACCTACTTATTTTTCATACCATACAGGCATTAGTTTTAAACTATCTACAGCAAACTATTTATATATTAAAATATAATATAACATAAGCAACGAAATTAGTAAACTATATCTATTAACTCGAAACTTTTTAAAATTTTTCTCTTAATGGTTACCCCGGTAAAACAAATAGCGTCGACCTGCATATTACCGTAGGTGTATAGGCATTACAATTAATAACAGTGACAATATCAACGGTAGGTAATATATTATTTCAGGGACGACGAGCAGCTATACCGAGGTACTACAACAGGCGGCCGGTTACAACAGTTCGAGTACGCGCACGCGCTCGAGTGTGTGTGTGTGTGTTTAAGGACCCGGGCCGGCCAGTTGGAGAGTGCGGAGGTTACGGCGGGACAAGGAGCGATCAGAGGGGAGGCTCTCTATAGCCACAGAGCTCTCATGTGTGTGTGTGTGTGTGTGTGTGTGTGTAGAAGATGAGCCAAAACGGTGGGTTCATGTTACTGGCGACTGGCGAGTTGCCCGCGTCGTCCCCTCGTGTTCCCAAAATAACGGCCAGCTCTTTTATACACCGTGTACATTATATCCATCTGGCTCTCGGGCAATTAAATCCTGACCAACAAACAAACAATCGTCTGCGAGTTTTTTGCGCGCGGTAGGTATTTAAAAAGAATAAATCCATTATCCATGATATATACGCCTAAATTGCATTGCAATGGCATTATTTACAATTTTTTTTTTATTAATACCTAACCTATTATACATAATAAAATGTATGTTTTATAATATATCATTCCGATTTTCTCCGGTTAGATTTCCGGCGAAGACTGTCTCCGAGTACAGCAATTTTTATACCCGACAATCCGTTTCCTATACAACATAAAAGACACAATAAGGTATATTATGTGATCTGCGGTAGGTAGGCCGAATAATAGGAATATAATATAGTGTATATTGTGGCGCGTTGGTGAAGAAGGTATATCCAGTGTGATGCCTCTTTGGCACACCCTGCAAAGGCACAAAAGGGCAGACGGGACTTTTTATTATATGCCTGCAGCTTATACCAGCAGAATAAAATATTATTAAACGGTGTTAAAAAAATAGTTTATTCCAATAGTATACGGAATAATAATATACAGCTCGCTCCAAAACTAGGGCAATCATACCGCTAACTGCAGTCGATATCGTAACCATATTGTATAAAAGTTAAAAATCATAATAAATGTTGGTAGCCAAACACACAGTGCAGATATATCTCATTTGGCAGAAAATATAAGCAGATCGGTATACATACTTTTGGACGTATTACAGCCGAGCTTCAAGGACCAAAAATTATACACATTTTGGGTCCGAAAAATAACCTATTTTATTGATTTCAGAAAAACCTTTCTATTTCCATTTTACAGAATTGGGACCGCTAGTACATAATTATGGTACACAATAATAAAAAGTAAAAAAATATAGTTTGAACATCGATTGCTAAAAAAAAAAGACGAGAATCGCCAGAATAGCTTCTCGTGGGGTCCTCTGGGCAATGCTAAACGGACAAACGGTTCGCAAAAATAGGATCCGGGTCTTTTTTTTTCATTTATTCGAGCCGTGTAATGCATGTTTATATCTAATATTTTTATCTGAAAATTACCGGGGCTGCGTATACACAATATGGACCTTTTGGACAGTTTTTTCCTTTTGCAATAATCGCATTAAAACCGAAACGAACGGTTGCGGGTAGCCAAAGGTGTGTTCGTCGACGGAATCGATGATAGTGGCGGCGGGCGGGCGGATGGTTCGGTGGACGAGAGTGCGGAAAGAAAACCAGTGAACGCCACTGCAGATGACGCCACTGGTGTATTATAAGCCACAAATTATTATAATACTACTACAAGTGTCCCGTGGGTTTATATTATATATATTATGTTGTATTGTATTATTATATCGTATATAATCGGATAATATATCGGTCGCGCGGGGCTCGGATGAAAGCGATGCGGCTGCCGTTTGCTCGAGACCTATGTCCGAAAATAGTTTTCTGATATTGCAGCATTTCGCACCGTATATATCTATATTACAACCGTTGTGGTATCGCGCGTGCGCGTCACACCACACGGGCACGCCGCCGATGGTTTTTTCTTACAAAACTTTACCTACCTATAGGCTATAAAAAGTACCGACCTCTATATAATAATATCGTATCGCACATGATATTATTATTTTGTAATAAGTCTGTACGATATTCGAATACACGCGGACGGAGGTTTTTTATTTCCGAGAGAGACACAATACAATGTGTGAGCCGGCCCCGTGTAATATATATTACGTCGCCGTCGTCGTCATCGTTGTCGTACCTACTACCTATACTACAACAGGTGTCGCATGCCCGCGAAAAGCGGGTTTATTTATAAAACAACTCGAACCTTCGTATTATATTATATTGCCTACATCGATACTCGTTCAAATGTACCTATATAGGAGGTGTTACACCTATATAATATATATATATATGTATATAAGTATTATACGAGTACGAGACAAGATCATGTTTTGAAATTCACACGACGAACACACCATTTTTTTACACGACGACCGAACAAATTGAATATTTTCATTCACCTATGAGTTCGATTATTTTCGTATTCAAAAACACGTATATATTATATAGGTAGACGCGATATAATTATAATTATTCAGTCAGTCGTTTCGCCGCGGTTACTCGCAACGGGTTTTCTCAAACAATTTCTCTTCACACGAAAAATAATTAAAACAATTATTTATTTATAATATACCTGCCTTATAAACGCATTTAAATTACACCGTTACATAGGTAAGTAGTATACTTGAGTACACTACTCATGATATACACTGCAATTATCATAGGTGTAAATGTGTAATACACAACAAAATATTTAAACGATTCTCCAAAATAATAAATAGGATCATTTTTTCTATGGTATTTATTTAGTTATATGAAAAAGTGAATATTAAAGTTATACCTAGATTTATGACCGCGTCTTAGCATATTATTGAAATCAGAAATAGATATTAATTGCACATTTGTACCTATATAATATTATAATAAATTATTGTAAAAATCTTAGCTAAAATCTAATACAATAGGATTAGGTAACTTTTCAAAATAAATTGCCAACGTTCAATATTGTTTTAGTTGAGCAATGTTTTTGCAGACTTACGGAATTTTGACCTAAGTTAGGTGAATTTTAGAATTTTCATACGACTTTCATTAATTTGAAATTAATTTATATTATAATATTATGTAATACAAAATAATATAGAATAACGTTTATCCACAATACATGCGCACGCAGGTGTTGATTCGATAGCTGCCCCACACATTCTATAATATAATATTATATATTTATATGTACATACCAACTACCTACCTCGGTTCAAACCACTACATACCGAATCTAAATGTTTGCTACCCCATTAAAATAGGTTTACAGTGTATACCTATATATATGAACGGTAAATAATAGCTTTGGAAAAAGCGTCTGTATACGCGACTTAATGTAGACGCACAATGGTAAAATGGATAACGTGCCATTTGTGTACATTTCGAGAGCAAACATTAAGGCGATTGCAAAACGTCAATATACTTTCAGGACCCACAGCAGCTTCGTATAACATATATTTTTCAAATGTGCTATATATATACA
>WHPZ01583638.1:0-28453 GCA_016617965.1 Macrosiphum rosae | reverse complement strand
AGGAAATCGCTACATGAGAAATCGAGTGAATATCCAATGTTGTAAAAATTTGAATTTCAAACGCTCATAAAAATTTAATTTGACTTTCTTGTAGACATTTTTTTTTGATAAAGGTAGATAATCTTATAAGGAATCTTGTATTACATTTTCAAACCTTATAATTAAAAAGGAAATTTTTTACGAATTCTTAACTCAAAATAATTTCCTAATTTTCGTGATTTTTCCATATTATGTTAATTTTTGAACTTTAAATGCTTATAAAAAAAACTGTGACTAAGGAATTTTAATATTTTTCATCTGCCTTTGAAAAAATATACTAGGAGCCTTCTATTAAATTTTCAAGCTTTTTTAACCAACAAATAAAATTTCATTGATATTTCTAGAAAAAAAAACTAAAAAAAAAATGGAAAATGAAAATGTCCCTAAACAGTTCAAAATAAATCAACATATTTTGAAAATGTTATCGTGTATAGAAAATGCAAATATAAACAACCAGTGAAAATGTCATGTATATATGTTCATTTCTCTTAGAGTTACACCAAAAACCAAAATCTATTTTTTGGAAAACCCGTTTTTCCTTAATTTTTATGTTGTTTTTCCCAGCGCTTGTGAAAACTACTGAGAAATTTTTACTTTTGACCCCCCAAAGTACCAACTAGATTCTTTTTCCTATCAGAAAGCTACTGTTGAAGAAAATCCAAGCACTTTTACTATCCTAAAACGTGATGACAGACACAAAAAAAAAATTAAAAAATTAAAATAAAAATAAAAAAACACACATCATTGTAAAATCAATACATTCATCGTTTCACTCAGAATCTAAAATTACTTTACTCAGAAACTAATTTTTTTTTATATACAAGCTTTACGAGTAAGTCAATAACAGAGTATAAAGTATTTTAAAAGATTTTTTCAATTTATCATGACAAAATATTAAAAATCCAAAATGTTTTATATATATATATAAAGTATTTTAAGTATAATATGGTATATAATTATATCCTGAATTATTTTTGAGTCAGAATTTAAGTAAATAATTGTATAATTTTTAAATAAAATCATTTTTTTCAATTACATATAAGACTTAAGCGCTTATGTGTTTATTTAATATGAACATGTGCCTGATATTTTACAAACATACCTAAACTTATTGATATAACTCGCGGCTAATGAATTAATGATGACTGTAACTTTTAAACATTTTACATATTTTATTTATTTATAGCCTTAGAGAATAAACTTGACAGTGAGTGGAGTATGGATGCCATTTAAGTACCAATTAAACTATTATTCTAGTCGCTTTCTGTAATGGTTCATATAAACATATATTTTATTATTCAAAGACAATAATAAGGCCTAAAAACTCAGTTGTTATAGTTATGGTGTTGGACTTATTTTGCCGATTTTGGCAATTTTCCCACCTACCCACATGGGGATGCTATTAGTTTATTTTATTATTTATTCTATACCAAATGTTATTTAAATAAACTATAAAACTCATAATGGTTTAGTAATTAATTAAAAGCTGTAAAACAACACGAATTACTGAAGTTTAACTATGACATTTCATGGTTTAATAATATAAATAATAAAAAAGTAAGATGAGTTCACAAATTATTGGTATCACATAACATTTTAAATGTCAGAAGACACTTTTGCTAGTAAAAAAATTCTCCGGATCATCAACTTCTAGGATGGTTTCTGGTAGAAAAACTGATCTAGTCGGTACGTATTGGAGGTCAAAGTTGAAAATACTCAGTACTTTTTCAAAATCGGTAGATATACTTAATAAAAAATTCAAATATTTGTTGTAAAATGTTAACATTATTAAAACAATTGGGTAGGTACCTGGGTAATGTATATACGATATGAATACTTATAGGATTGTTAGTGTTGTAAACGTCTTGTGCGCAACCGGTGAATATTTAATTGTATAATTTCATATCTGTACAGTTAGTATAGTTGCGTTAAAGAAAATTATTTCACGAGTTCTCCATTGGATTCGGTTACACTGGTAGGTTAGGGAAAATGTGAGAGACATAGCTAGACGTAAATCATAAATCAACGCCGAAATGGGGACATATATTCGAATTCGAATCTATTATACCTAGTTTGTTATCGATCATAAAAATGCGATATCGCCGGAGGAGGAGTTGACAACCTAATAATAACTTTGTGGCCGTTACTGTTACTAATATAAATATATATAACATAACATTATATTATATTATAATAATATGTAAATTCACGGAACTACGCTATCACCGGAAAGGGAACGAACGCTACTGATTTCTGTGGTGTTCGCGGCTGTATAACAATAAAATCATAATAATAATAATTGTTCGCGGTGCGGGTGATTTACCATTGCGATGGACCGATGACGACATAATGACTATATGTGTGTATATACCTATACAAAATACGTGCGACCACAATGTTGGTAATGGGTAGTGGTTGGCTGGGGTGTGGTGGGAGGAATGACGATCGGCCGTTTCATCAAGAGACTCAAAGGTACGAGAATCGTCGTCGCCGAAATGTATATTGTGCACCTCTACCTTTTGACTGTTGGTAGGTGGACGAGGTGTCGACCCAGAGGCGTTTGTTGGTTGGCGTAAAGTTTACGTAGTTATTGGAGGGACGGGCGAGCCGTTATTATCATTATTACTATTATTATACAGCGACTGTCCCTTAATTAACATTATCCGGTTGCGGTTATTACGATTTGCAGGCATTGTGCATTGCGTGTGGGCGACTGTAATACGACTGGGTGAATCCGTATGAGCACAAAAACTAGGAACACATGTCCCCATCGAAGGGTAGGTCGCGCACAGAGAGGGCGACGACGCCACAAACCGCAAAAACTGGGTTTATTACGAATGTTGATGTCATATTATTATATAAACGGTTGTACACTCACTATAGCGTTTTAGTGGCGTCGCCACTGCCACTGCCACTGACATCGCCACCGTAGCCCACATGCTAATTAATTTATATATGCAGCCGATGTTTTCGTTTGACGTACGAACATAGAACTGGGTTGACTTTCAGTATCCGAGGTATGCCTAGGGGCTAGATTTTTGAAAGGGCTTCTTTTTTCAGTATTTCACTTCTATACAGACTGTATACACTGCAGTAAATGCTACTTATATATATAGGTAAATACCACGTCAAAAAAAAATTTTACCCGATTTATATATAATAACTCTTGTGCTATTATTACGGAATAAACGAGAATTCAGTTCTAAGAAACATCATGGCAAAAAAATTATTATTTTCGCTTTGAGCGGAATAGTATTTCATCGACAACACTGTAAACATTTTAATCTTATTAAAAATGTAAATACTCAAAATATATATTTTTAAATATTTGTATTTCGGTCATCCCAGGGATACGTATTCAAAAACGTTTAAGTATAATTACAATCAGACAATTTTTATATTAAATAGACACACGATTTTAATAGCTGTTTTGAGAATGAGGTAATCGGTTATGCATTCATAATTTTATTACAGATATCGTAATTTTTCTCAACAAGTATGATGCGATGTGAATGGTTTACAGAACATTGGATGGACGATGAAATATCATCATGTTCTGTAATTGAAAGTGGAGAATAATACAGATAAAGAATATAATATAAATATATACTAGTGCATACACGACTTACTTTTATTTTGCTTCCAAACGAAGAAAAATAAACAAACAATTACACAAATAAATAAAAATTACTGTCCACAGTTCTTCATTTAATAACCTAACTGTATAATAGTCGTCATAGTCTGTGAGAACAATAATATTTAATTATATTATATAGCAAGACCCATAGTTATTACAGCTTATATGTTGAACCTGTAATAAATTCTGTAAAAGCAATTGTTATTATAAATATAAATAAACTGTTGTAATAATTATTGAGATCTCAGGTGGCACTACTGAGTGCCGCCTCTTATCTGTCCGTATCGTTATGTAAATATCTTAAATCAAAATTACTTATTGAACAAAAAAAAATTATTGAGATCAATGCAAGATGTATTACTTGTTAATTTAAATAACAAATTAATCATTACATAAAAATATAATAAATATAATATTGTGTAACCAAGATTTAAAAAAAAACTGGATATATCATATTATTATAATCATGAATAGGTTAAGAAATAATTAGATCATAATATATTAAAATTCTCTAAAAAGTATCAAACGTGTGTCATTATCCAAGTGCAGTAAGTGTGATGAAAATGTAAATAAAAAAGAATGTTTAAACATTTTTAATTTTAGTGGATTCAAGAAATATTGATATTAATATTCTATAATTAATTAAATGTGATAAATAAACATATTTAAAATTTTTTTTCCTAAGATTGAGTAGGTGAAATTAATAGTTTTATTGTACTATGTATATTAGTTATGTTTATTCTAGATCCATACAACGAATAATTGAATTTCTTTGAATTATACATTTGATAAATATATCTTTTATGTTTTCACATTCATTACAAAGTAGTAGGTATTATTCCATAATATCTACATGAAAAAACCTCTGCATGATTTTCAGAAAATTAATTTCATTCAAGTATTTTAAAACTGGAGGAATTACTTATATATTTAATTTTGAAATTTGAAAATAATAAGATATTTGGTTATTTATATTATTTATTTACAAATGTTACACGATGCCAGTATCAATTGCCGGTGATAGTGCGGTATACGGTCTTACAATTGTACTACAGTATAGACATTAGTTAACTGTACATATTTTTGTTTTATAACTCTGTTGGTATGATAAATTAATAAATAATATTTCAATTTTATTTTATTTTATTAAAAAACAGCATATTTCTGCTATTATAATTTTGATATTTTAGCTTAATAATTAATTTATTATATCGATGACGACAAGATTATAGACAGTGATCGACTTAGTACACATAAGTATTATTTAGTTGAATACGTGATCGATTTTAGGCACTCCTGTGCTTTTTAACGTATAAGAAATTTCAAATTTAATATCATATTATACTCAATTTCACTAAAATATGCAATAAACATGGAATCGTGGTCAAATAATATCCAAAATAACATGTTGTAAGTACACCTTAAAATTAGCATGATTTGTAAATTTGAATATTAAATACATAAAAATATACGCAGTCGCATAGGAGTCCATTCTCTAAATTAGGTATTACGTTGCAAATTACATATTACTTTTACACAGTACCTATAGTAGATTACACAAAAATATTGCGTTAAACCATTGCGTATTGCGTAAAAGAACGGAATTAAAAATATTAATAAATAAATATAATATTTATTACCATGTGGGTTTGTAGTAGCAACGAGGTTTGCGTTTTGGTGGATAAAAAGAGATATTTTGGTGAGACGCGTATTCGCATTATTATTATTATCATACACGTAAAAAAATGCTTAATGAGGCGTTCACATGCGCGGTCATCGAATGCTGGGGAAATGAAAAACGCCACGACGATCCGTGTCCCGTCGAAAAAAATTTTAATTTACAGTGTACGTCTAATTATGCCGTGCCTAAACGACGGAATGTCGTATAGTGGTGATATAATGTTGTGTAGGTACCACAGGAGTATATTTTTATCGTCTGAGAGGAGACCTCAAATAAAAAAAAAAAAAAAATTGGCGGCGCGAGGTCATTCGCGATGTATTATATTATATTATTATGGAAAATCGTATTATTTTATCTCCGGTGACCGGCGCCGAAGCGTATACTTACACGGACGCACACACGTATATATATTACACATAAAATATTATTATGTACCGTACGCGAATCGACCAGCGTACGTGTATAGTGCGCGTTCGGTTCCGGAGGCGGCGGCGGCGGCGGACGGAAACGATTCTTTTTGTACGGAAACCGATAAATCGTTCCCAAGAAAATGGCATTCGGCCAGGTTTTAATTCGGTCCGATGGCCCTCCTCCTCCCCTTTTTCCCCCGTATCCCCTTATCGTTGATAACCGACCCGCGTAACCAACCCGCAGCCGAATATAATTATCCATCATTTGCATTCGGCACAATATTATTAGAGAGACTCAGACCCGGTCGCCGGGCCGACGAGGAGGAAACTCGAAGAAGTCACGACTAACCTTCGCTATAATATTATCGTACACAATCGAGAACAACAATTTTAATAATAATAAAAATAGGTAGTGTAATAATAATAATAATAATAATAAATTATTATTATTTTATACTGTGACCGAGACGCGTCAGCACTCGCCGTACTCGGTGTAGCTAGTGGGCAAGTCGTTAATTGGTGAATCACCAGGGTGTCGTAATCACTACCGCGGTCCAATATAATGTCTTAAAAATAAAAACGCCCGAAACCACCGACACGTGCGCATTACAGTAAAATAATAGCCTGCGGAGAGATATCGTGTGTTTTAGGTTACCGCGCGGTATTTGTGTTTTTCAATATAAGATTTTTCAACAGTACCGGGGTCCGCGAATAAATCAATAAGTCTTAATAATAATATAAGACGCGGTTCGATTTCTCTCAAATACCGACGGTCTCGACAGTTGGATTCCGTGATTAATTCGCCTGCTCAGGGAACTGAAATCGCCTACGAAACTATACTTCATATACCTATACAGGCTATAATGTTTTATTACGACGAAATATTATTATTGTACTCGGGATGTTTTATTTTTTAGTCTTTCTGTTCTATCATCTTGCCGTAAAATGTCAAAGCACAAATTGTATGTTGTCATTTTCATTTGCCGAACTCTAAAATGGTTATTTTTCTCATTTTCTTGTTCGATGATGTTATTAAATACAGGCACAAACAATATACATATAATGGTAAGCACTATAATACAATGTCGTTGATATTATTTACATACTATTACAGTAATGTATTATAGTATATGTCCCAATAAAATTGGAAAAGAAACATTTTATAATACCGTAAAGAGAAGCGATTGGGACAAAATAATATATATTTTATCTAAGCTATATTTTTTAAGCTCGTGTTTCTAAATACATTGAATTACCTTAAACACTTTGATCGTCTCGAATTACAATATTTTTTTTTAACATTTTACGTCTTGCGCGTGGTTATTTTTGTAATAATTATGTACCTTTATCGCAATGTAACGAAAATATAAATGCAATTTTAGTTGAACGATATTTAATGAGTTTACAGATAACACCATTTGAACGAGTAACGATGCACAATTTTATTTACATTTCGTATAATATTATTATTTGTTCACAAATATTTTATGTAGCATTTTATTCAATATCGAACATCATAATTCGTGGTATTGTTTTTATCGGTCGTGTCAGTATTAACAGGCGCTATAGGGTTCTATTAGTCGTGCACAGTGTACTAATTATTATGCACAGCAATAAACCTCGTGAAGCCAAAAAGGCAATCACGTGAGTGAACCACTGCTGTGCAGAGAGTTGTAAATTTAACTAAACAAATCGTGGTACATACTACAAGATTTACATTTTGAATTGCTTCACATTTCATTGTCGTTTTTTTTTTTTGGCACGTCAACTAAAAAATAGTAGTTAATGATAAAAAAAAACCCATATTCATTCATCATGTCTTTGATTTTCTTAAGTTATTTCAACACTTACAATTTGTTTGATTTAATTGCTGTGGCTACGTTACAATTGCCCGTCATATAACGACTTATTGAATACAAAAGTATTAAATTACTAAAATACAAAAGCAAATATTATCAACGGATTTCAAGTATATTTGTCTGCCTTTAGCTCATTTAGTTTAGTGTTTTAAGTTCTGATCAGAGATAACAAATTATTACATTATGCACTTTTTTTATCTGAAGACACTTGCGTAGGAACAATGTTCTGATCATCAACTTCGATTGATGTTCCTGTTACCAAATTGCATTTAGTTGGTAGTTACAGAAATTGAAGGTCAAAATTTAAAATTCTCTTTCATTTTAAAAATAATTGAGAAAAACTGAGGGAAAAAATGTAGAAGTAAAAATATTATCTAGTAGATGACATATAGGTTTGTTTCATAATATATTTATTTAAAGCGAGTTATGATCATTTTAAAATGTACAATGTTAAAATGGTCATAACTAGCTTTAAAATTAAAATAAAAAAAACCAATGTTATCCAAAACTCACAAGTAATATTCTTACCTACTTCTAAATTTGGTACCTAATAGATCAATACACTAAAGTTAAACATAACAGGGTTAAATAAATTATTCAGAACGAACAACTTGGTATGTTCTGCATTTTTAAGGTGGAGTCAACAAATATAAGTGAAATATGGACGGCCATGTCCATATGGCACTTTCAAATATACAACAGGGCAGTTATCTACTTTGCCTTCCTTTTTTTTGGAAAATAATAAGAACTATCAAATTATTACGAACTTTGTACACCCTTTAAACATAATATATAAAAATGTATATATTATCATAAACATGTTTATGCTTATAATATGTGCGTATATGTCCGACATGTAGACTGTGCATACAATTATTAAAGTTCCTGAATCCTGAACATAACTTAAAACAAAATGTATGTATTTACAGATCAGATTATTATTCAACTAAACCGAAAATGTTTGCGTCCCATATTATAAATGATTATAATATGCATAAAATATTTAATGTAATTACAAACATTTAAAATGTTAACTCTTTTGAAATAAAGAACTATCGTATTATTAATACGTATATTATTTTATTTAAGTCAGGTGTTATTAGTAACATTTGGTATGAATACTCCTGACAACATGCTCGGTTAAAAATTACATTTCCGTTAAGCGTTTGAAACAATACACACGCTGAATAAAAATTTTTTTTTTATTTGTTTATTAATAAACCATTAGGCCATTCGGTGGTTTTTAACTGTGGGGGATGGTACTGTAGGTTAAAAACTTATGTTTGTTAGTTTGGCAGATTTAGTGGTGTCACCCGTAGGTATCTGCCATGCCCGGGTGGGGGATGCCAGCACTTCTCTCCGGACACCGTGACTTGCCTAAGAAAAATTCCGCCCGCGGCCGAGGTTTTGAACCAAAGTCTTAGTCCGCTTGACTAGTCCATCTCCCAATATATAATTATTATCAAACTATAAGAGAATTATAATGTATGATCAAACTGTTCTATTAACTGAAAAATAGTCCAAAAAAAAACTAAAAATTGAAATGATAATCGATAAAAAAAAAAAAATAAATAAAATCAAAACTTAAAAAATATACGAACTGTGGCATTTTGAAACCAATCTACCACTTAAGTCTTTAAGTAACATTTTAATATTATGTTGTATCCGTATAATACTATTAAGTCAAGGAACGGAGCTAACTCCCAATGCAAAGTTTCACTATCTTGTACACAGCTGCTGTTCCTTTTTGACTTTGTAACAAAGACATATTTATGACGACATATGGTTTTTGAATTTTAATATTGAAGAATAAATAAACCTCAGGGATATGAAAACCAAATACTTTATTAAAAAATTTAAATACAACATTTTTCCCTTGGTTAACTTTAGTTTACAATAATTTGTTATAATATATCAGTGATAACACAAAACTATAAAAACTATAATTTTAAATATAGTCCTGCCATTAAATTATGTATACTACTCACTAATAAAATATATAAATTAAAATAAATAAATTATGATTTATTTTTTCACGTTCTTATTAGGTATTGATATAAATAGCCAGCTAACGTTAAAGGTTAAACACTGCAATTTTGGTTTTCAACAAACATAATCAATGAGCTTCGGCCTTAAATTAAATTTTTTTTATGATTTATCCAAAATGAAATCCAATCAATAACCAGCAATGTTAATAAACTCATTATATTATGTCGTGTTCGAAATATGTAAATAATAAAACGATAAACGAAATCATCGATAATTTATTATAATATTATGCAACAATGATATTGAAAGTTGCAATCTTATTACCTAATTTAAATTATTGAATTATTGTGTGTTATAAATTATAGTGCACATTTCGTATGTATTTCGTAAATATTGGAGTTAAGAAAATATTTATGAACATGTTTTTAATGTTTTAATTAACTTCTCACAGTTTATTTGTGACATCGAAATGGGCAACGTTATGTGAGAACTTGTCTAGAGTCTGTCAGTAAGCTTGCTCCGCCGTTGCCAAATTACCTATGTGTCCGTCGACGGATGTCATTTTTCTTAATTATTTTTACCCTGTTTGTTTCTTATCATAATTATTTTTAATTAGAATAAGTTTAAAATATTTCAGTTGTTTTGTTAGCCAGAGCGTTAATTAAAACGAACCCGTTCCGAAATACAAAAGTGTACTACTCTTTTTTTATACCACAAACGTGTACAAAATATATTTGTTGCACAAAAAAAAAAAAAGGTTTAAGTTGTCAATAATGAGCATTCGATATACCATTGTCATCGCTGATATCGTAGTTGTCGTCTAATATTCTTAAGCGCATATATTATTAAACGTGTCCGTACTTACGATATTATTGAAAAACAGTCGTTTGATCCATGTTATCACACTCAATAACTATATTATAATATCGATTCTTCTACGATCGATATAAAACATCACAAATACGAGAAAATCGATTTCGAGCCACGACCCGAGTGTAAGCTCCCCACGTCTACTGAGTGTAGGAACATTGGCGAAAACAATTATTTGAGAATACGTTCGGTACGATATTATTATTGTTATATTTTTTGAACGTTGCGGCGGCGCGCGAGCTTTAATCGCGTTAACAGTCTATCGCGTGTACACTGACGCTGACAAAGTTTTCCAAAACTGATAGATTTCGTATCAAACTGCAGTATATACGTTATCACTTCCACCCGATGAACGCCGCCGGGGCGCCGGTTTTCACGCAAAACACATTACACCGTCGTGCAATCACACGTAGGTGTAGGTGTATAGTCGTCGCCCCGTCAGCTTATCTAAATACCGTTTCGCACGTACGCAAATGGCCGACACGCGCTACCGATTCAATCACGAAAGGTCGACGGGACCCGAACGCCGATCCAATCGGTCTCCGCGGAGACGACTATCTACCTATGTAATTCGTCTTCTCATATTTTGAACGGCGTATGTTGCGTATACGAAACCGTACACGGAATGGTATTTTTCATCATCATAATATCCACAGCTGTTTCGTCGATGGCCCTTTGTGTTTTCCAACGGTTTTTTTATTTATGTTTTTTTTTTTTTTTTGTGAAAGTTTATCGAAGCGTTCGGTGAAGCGATACCGTAGATTTTTGTAAAAATAAAAATTGGCACATCATTGGAAGGCGAGGACGCGTCGGTTTTGCAAATAACTGCTGGCCACCCATCCGGTAACTTAACGCGCAGTTTAACAAGTTATGCGCCGCATAACAATGACACGTCTTGTTACGTCTTATCATCCCTCCGGGGAAAGAGCGATTGAGGGGGGGGGGGGAGTAGATAAGAGGACGAGGCGAGTAAAGAAATAATCCCTTCATATATTACGTTGTATTATGTATTGTACCCATCTATAAATAGTATTAATATATTTAGTTACTTAATCACCATCTACAACACAAACATAAAACTATGTACCTAACGGTAAATATTTTGCACTTCAACCTACTTCAACTTCCCGTGAATTCTGTTTGAACGAGAAATTCACAATGTTATTGTTATATACGTGAAAATCAATTTAGTATGCAAATTTTGGTATATATTTCGCATCCGGAAATATCTGATTAGACTCCCCTCGACTACATATCATCACATAAAATGTGTGTAGCATATTCTACGATAGTAAAATACTTTCTGGCTGAGTTTTAAATCTAAAAACGTATAGTTAAATACTGCACTGTCGGTTACGCAATAATCGATTATTTCATGTGGAAACCTTTGTGTGCAGAAAAATATTCTTCTTCAGAAAGATGTGTGTGATTGAAAACATTGACGTCTATGCCGTTTATATCGTTTTTGCAAAAGTCGTTAGCTAGCGTTCTGAAAACTTTTCAAGTCACGAATAACTGACTAGAAATGTCTGTTTCTGGGGAAAAAATATTGCTCTTTGGAAAGATAGACGTGTGTGCGTGCAGACGATAGGAGACATAACGACTCTGTCTAACTGTACATTCAAGTGCCATATTTGATGTTTTCAGAACACAGAAACACACTATTCATTCCAGTGCTCGAATTGGCAGGGGGCGTAGGGGAACCGAGCTCCTGTTAAATTATTATTTCGTAAGGTTGCAACCATTCAAAATAAGATATGAAAATACAATTTAATGAAATTTTTTATGATAATTGATAACGTGGATCAAAAGCACGGACGTAACCCACCGAATCACTTTAAGGAACCCAAATTTTTTTCATGTCTCCTCTTTCTTTTATTTTACCAATGCGAGCACTGCTAATAACACATTTATAGTACAAGTGTGCCTGGGGTGAATACACGTGAGTGAGTAAAACTGCTTTCGGAGATATCAAATCGATAGGATAGTAGAGCGTAATGTTCTACAGCTCACATCGAACTCAGTTTTTAATATTTTAATCTTAAACTTCATAATAATAATATGTCTTCAAAAATAATAAAATTTTAAGCGTTTTTTTTTTTTATATATAAATTACTAGCTGATCCCGTGCACTTCGTTACCCGTTAAATGTATCAACTCTTTATGACTTAAACTTTGTTCGATTCGTTACTTAATATTCAGTGTATGGTGTTCAAAATTTATCTTAACTTTTCCGTTGCCTGGAATAAAAATTCTGATTCGCAGCAGTACCTGTATTATCAGGTAGGCAATCTACCTGCGGTATATTGCGGACCCCTTGATGTTTGTACGTAACTTTATAATTTAACTCTAAAGTATCAAAGTTATACCAAGTATGTTACTGAACTCCTCTTAAACGTTTGGACGAATTGTGAATGCCGAGTCTGTCAACCAATATTTCCTCCTCGTCCACGAATACGTGGCATCCTGATTGTTTTATGTACTATGTACGTAACTTATATGTGAGTATAATACCCTCAATATTTACGTATATGTTACGTGATACATAACACAGCGTACAAAACAATTAAATGCATTGAATGAATACACTTATTTCACGGCAACCAATAATAGTTTATAATAGTTTTAAAACCCATGGCATTTATAAACAAAAATTTCCACCGTAAATCTCTAAATCCCCGTTTGAGCACATCCCCTGGTTGGATCTAGGGTGATGATTTGTAGCCTATGTGTTATTCTGATGTATAAACGCTATATTATTGTAAAGTTTCATTAAAATCCATTCAGTAGTTTTTACGTGAATTCGTAACAAAGTCACAGACTTTCGCATTTATAATATTAATAGGAAATTAAACCTACCATTATTTGAAATAAAATAAAAATCTAAAAAAAAGTTATCAAAATCCGACAATTCTACAAGGGCTGAGAATAATTATTCCTGTGAAGTCATTTTTTTCAATAGGTATCAGACCGTAGATTAGTGGTATTGTAAACTAAAATAGATATAAAATTTAATTTTCAATTTGTATATAATTTAATTAAAATTAAACACCGGCCACTTAATAAATTAATCTGTCGAAAACTCTGCCGGCAAAAATCTGTCGTTTTTTCGTCTATGTTTAATACTGTTTACCCTCCACATAAAGAAGATTCACTTCAATAATAATAAAAACAACAAAAATAATTTAGTATACAGCCTCGATTAAACCGATCGCGCTGTAGCCGAGTTAGAGTGACACATAATGGGTTCGCCGTCGACTCGTCGCAATAGCCGTTACCAAGTCTTCTGTTGTACCTGCACCTCCATCTCGTCGGGAATTCGATCGAGATCTCGGGGGGTAAATCTCGCCATCGTTTTCTGTCAGCACGTATAGTTATTCTTCGGAAAACGCAATCTCCGAGAAAAGAAATCCAAAGTAAAAAAAAAAATGCAATTCATCACAAACGTGTTGGACTACACCGGCGGTTTCCTCGTTAAATCACTGACAGTTATTATTGCTCGGTGGAAGGGCAAATGACGAAAATTGTGTAATACGTCGTAGCATGAAGTACAGGGAGACATCGAAACATTCGTCTGTGCCCTCCAAAAATAGTGATATTACACTCAGGATTGGAATTTATTCAGCCCGATATACCGACCGTAAATCGATCGAAAGCTTGCACCGCCGCCGCCGGCCGCATACTAAAAGTCCCGATGAAAACACGTGCACTATATTTTCTTCTCGAAAGAGCTATAATATGATGGAAACATAGTTTTGAACAAATTGAAAAAAAAAAAAAAAAAATTAAAACATTTTAATGCTGACTAAACTTTCTATACAATATTATAGTTATCATAAATTAGTAATTATGATTAATTAATTTGTATATTATAAGAGTTATTCGGTGTTACATTTTTTCTTAGCGTCAGAATTTATTATAACAAAAGATGAATAATAATGATTAAAATTAACGAAATTGTTTAATAATTACTACTTTAAAGCTTCTGAGAAGCTGGTAAAATTAGACGATAATAATAATATGTCTGAAATTGTTTTGCTGAAAATTTCAATAATTTCGTGAGAAGTTATTTTTAAGGAATTACTAAATAAATAAGGATGTCCGACCTATAACAAAACTTTATATTATAAAATGTGGTGGCTGAGTATTTACTTTCGTATTATTTGTATTCCGAAAATGATTTTTTTTTTTCACCTGAGGCCACTGCGTTTTTGGTTGTATTTGACGTGGTTCCGCCCTTAAAGCATACCGTGTATGATTTGCACACAATACATATTATTATATTTCTTTGACAAAATGGCATGATATCATACGATGAATCACGATCTAGGTTTTGTATTTATCGTGTACAGCAAGACACTATATAGGATTCATTCTTTTAAAAACACACATACTTGAGCTATATATTATGATTATTTCAACAGTAATAATATATGTATCGATCGTGTCTAAAAACGTAATAAATTCAAAAATCAAAATCATATCCTACAGTAAAACGTTGAACAATATAATAAATGTTTGTGATCGGTGTCAACATGGTGTGCAGTTACAGACCAAGTGGTGGCAAAATTGATTCGAAAGTTTCTAAGACAGTTTAACTAATATCAATCACCAGAAAGTAATTAAGACTTAAGAGAGTTACATTTTGCACTACAACATGTAGTTTTATCACTTATAAGTTATAAGTTATAATATTTTTCGTAAATTAATATTTTGTTTTATGGATTTAATTTTTTTTACGATATCAGAATTTACAACTGAAACTTAAAATGTCCTACAGATATATATATATATATATATATATAATATGAATTTATTATAATTTTTTTTATGTTTCAAGAGTTTTACAGATCATACTTATTATAGATCCATTATATTTTAAAGTATTTTAAAGTAATTATTATCAATTTATAGTTATCAAGTAAATGGAAAAAAAAATCAATTGATTTAATTCTAATTTAATTTGATTTATTCCTATCTTATATTATGTTAAAGTATAATTTATTAATTGCACTGTAGGTCAAATAAATGTTTCATTTATTTTATGACCATCCGATACATTATAATATAATAACAATTTATTGGACTAATAAAACACTATCACATACCTACGAAATTTGTATATGACATCAAAACCAAATTTACAACCATTCTCTACAGTGAATTAACATGTACGATGTAGGTCATATATATTATTACTATTATAGTGATTGGACACGAATAGAAAATGGAATACATTACAATATATTATTGGTAAAAAAACAAACGCAAATACAATGACTAAATGTTTAAACCAAACGCAGGGGTACAAATAGAAAACATTATTTTATTCGACGCTGTTAGGGATATGCTAAAATATACAAGACAATAGATATTTATGAAACAAGAGACAAAGACATATTTTTATATTTTTATTATTATCGTTGCAATGAAAACGCTGATTGTGAAGTAAATATTACGGGTTTACAATTATTGACCGAAGTTTGAATAGATACACATTATAAGAGTATCGAATAAAAGGGTACGGTTTATGTGCAGTAAGCCACTTGCACTCGAACAACTTAAATTAAACTATTAAATAAAGCTTTAGTATGTTAGATTAATATAAAGACAAATTACTTCAATGTATTTTAATTATATTTATTATTATAAGAGCCGATTATTTACTGTGAGCATATGAATATAGCATATGAAATGATGTAATTTTCGCAGATTGTCTGAACATTTTAACGGATCATTGGTAAAAATTCGATTATTAAAAGGCATCAATGGTCTTAAAAATTGAACATTTGCCAGTCAAAAATATTATTGTGCTCTGCAAGAGTATACATTTAAAAGAGGTATACACTATTCAATGTATATAGTATACATGTCTACGATAATTCCATATAATGTATTAAAACTTAATATTTTATTAACATTTTAATATATATTAATATAAATTAACGAGAAAGCGTTTTTGTGGTTGGGGTTGTTGGTCATATTACGTTTCATATTCTTGCACAAGCCTCTCGTTGTACTTAGCTGTAATATTTAATAAATTGTCAAACAAATGTAGGCAATACCTAATGAAAATGCAGAAATGTAGCGATATTGCCAATATATAACGCCGTTTAAGATTTTGGTATTAAATGTGTAAACAAAGTTGAAAACCCCGCGTTTTAGATTCATCTAGATACATATTATTTTGTCATATTTCATCTTAATATATATATTATATATATATATATATATAAATAATTATCTGCAATTATAATAACAGAAGTATTATTTAGTTTAATTCTATCAGAAAATATTTACAAATTAGTAAATATTAACAATATTATATAATATTATGTATTTATTTATTACAGTAAACAATTGCCATGTCCGAATACACACATCTTTTTAGCCTACGTTATCATGGATTTTTGATTATATTGTTTGTTATATACATTGTAATAACGCTTTTAAATTAAGATTTATTGTAAATAAACATTTCCAAAATTTCACCTGCTTAATAATTTAGAAAAAAAAATTATGATTTTTATTAATATTCATAAAATTATTTATCACAAAAAACACTTCATGTATTAAAAAAATATGTTCTTTGGGGCTTTAGGTAAACCAATTACTTGAGAAAATAAAAATAAAAATAAAAATAAGAATTTATTATTTTTATCATAAAATAAATAAATGAATAGGAGAAATAAGGTAATTATTATTATATTTAATTTTAAAATCTTGATTTTTTTTGTTTTCACTGATTAATTCAGAAATACAAATAATACAAGTTATAAAAAAAAATCTATGAGCTGAAAATGAAAAATACACGTCTCATATTTTAATTAAAGGGATTCCGCCATGTGATTTCCTGTAATTAACTAACACACGCGTGAGTGGCGTGACATAGGATTTTAGATAATATGTTCTTTGCCAAACATACAAACTGATTTAATAAATTGATAAGAATTATAAAAATATATTTGAATTTGTCGTCAAGTCTAATTGAAATTGATTTCCCCAGATTTTTGATTGTTTGATTATAACTTCTATAAAATTGAAATATTACAATTTTTTAATTATTCTTTTTCAATATTACATTTTTATGAATTTGGGGGATATAATAAAAAAAACAAAGAAAACGTATTAAATCCTATGTCAGGCGTGTGTTTGACAAATACAGGAAATAACCTGCAGAATCCTTTTAACGGTAAAATAGAATCCAGCAATATGTCGAGAAAGTTAAGCTAAATCTAAAATAAATAGTTACACACTTTTATCCAAATAATGAATATCTTTAAAATAAAAAAAATATTTTGATTATGACTGTCTTAAACGTGTTGTTATAAATTGATACAACTTATCGTTTCACAATGTTGTCCCAGTGTTTAAAAATAAATACAGTATAAAATCATTGTAGCTTATGATGGATTAAGAAAATACTCAAATACATATGGTTTTTTTCATAAGAGTGTAAAAGATGTACCATGAATATAAATATACATTGTAAAAAAAGTTCGTTCTTCACAAAAACAGATTCACTTTATCCTCTTTTGAAGTTAATTAGATTCGTGTTATGACATTTATACTGACATGACATACACTAAGTATCTAAGAACGGTGCTAGAAAAGACATATTTGAGTTTAAGAACATTATTTTATCATAAATATTTATTTGAAAATGAATTTATTTTTATTTTACCATTAAGTATTGTAATTTCTGGTTTCACAGATTAGTCCTGTTTGTTCGTCGTTATTTTACATTTTTGTTTGCATTTAACTCCTTACCCTTAAGTGTGCCAATTACTTAAAATTCACAAAATTCTAATACCTGTTAGAACTGAGGTACAATATTTATATATCACTTTAGATAAACGACTAATAATGTGGTCCTTATCTCAAAGAAAAAAAAATAATATCAGCGCAGAATAAATTACAGTTCCTCCGTTCTCTTCTCAACATAGATAATACATTATGTATTATTTATGCTTCTCAGTCTAAGATATCACTTTAAAATAAAATGTTAGTTTATAAAAAAATTATATGGTAAGACCAATGGGTTTTCCTTATTATACTATATTTTTGGTTATTTTAATACTAATTGTAAACTTTCTCATTTGCTTATTGCAATAAATTGTTGTTTATATTATTCTGAATTTACTCTTAAATAAAAAAAACAAAAAAGGATCTTAGCTGTTTATTTAGTATTAATTTAAATGTCTCAAATATTTATTTTAGTTAATCAATTGTCTTCATTAATAAATATCTATCATAATATTATATTGGTATAATATTGAAAATGTATCATATCTATTTTATGACTATTTAATGATAAATAGTAATTGTGACTAAAAGTAAAATATATAATATTTTATAAACGACAAGCATACAAATATCAATAAATCATTAATTGTATTTCAATACGAGGATAGTTATCAAGATAATCTTGATTATAATATAATGATCTATTGATAAATTAGGTAATTATGGAATAGCAGGTGTGTTTTATCAAAATACAATGGTTTTTATGTGAAACTGACAAAAAAAACTTAATTTAAGTAACACAAATACACATTTCAAGGCACATAATTTACGGAATTGCGGGCAAATCCATAAAATCGGGTTCGGTAGTTTAAAAAAAAATATATGGCCCATTCGATTTGATATTGAAGAGAGCGTATCTTTAATGTGTTCCTAGTTTGTGTCATTGGGAAAGTGCCGAAGAAAAAATACGGACATAGGTGTGTGTGGTAATATAAATATATAGTATACAGGGTGGTTTTTTTTATGGCAATAAACCTCAACATAAAAATGAACTAAAAAAATAAAAAAAATAAAAAAACATTTGTTCGTAATGAATGAATGAGTGACATTTTTGGGACTTGTTGAAAATGTAATAAAAAATGGTTTGTAGAAGTACAATAAATAGGTATTGTTTCAAAAAAATGTACGTGTTAACTATTCAAACATTTATTTATATTATAGAATTGCAAGCATGGTTTGAAACTCGTACAAAATCACCCTGTAGGGCCTTCAATGCGTATACAGATTTATAAATAAATATTATCTATGTTTGTATATCCAGAGACTGTAAACTATATCGAAGCGTAATGTTCAAGGGTTCCTTTATATGTATATATAAATTATATTATACTGATGTACACATATACTTACTAGACGGTTGGCCCATAAGTTGGCGTTCCATCTACCCTCGTGGAATATTGTACTTCGGGTCACGCGATTTTCTATTTTCTCTACTTACGTGCATTACAACTTACAAGTACCAGAATATTACTTAATATAATTATAATAATTAACATATTATGATATTGTGGTTTTTTTTTTGGCATAAATAATACGTTCTAAAATAATACCACCACGGTTTGACTGTCGAATGTGTTGGCTGAACAACATATTCCACATAATAATCCTTAAGAATAATACCTAACTTCATAACTATCTACAAATGATGGTACGACGTACAATAGTGAATTAAATTAAAATAACGATTATTATACACATTATTCGCGTGTTAAACGTTATAAATAATTATTGAACGGTATTAAAAATGTTGGCGCATTAACTCACCTAATATATTCTTTTTATATGGATACACCGTACCTAGTATTACATAATTATTATTGCTTGACTGCATTGACCGATTACAACAAAAATTGTTTTTTTTACTTGTCATAATAAGTAAGATAAGAATAAATAATAGTGTATATTATTATAATACTAAATATTATTAATCATTCATTTCGAAGACAATTTAATAAAATATGCCATATAAAGCGCAAATATTATTCAATCTGATTATATTATGTTGTGTTTACTCATATTTTGCTCGTTCCTATTTCTGTATAATATAGCAATATAATAATATAATATTAAAAAGATACAATTCTATAACCTCATACAATACCCATTGGGTTGCATCACGGACATAATATTTTGATTTTTTTTTTGGGAAGTAAAATTATAATAATCCATCTCGAGGTAATATATATATTAATAAATTTAACGGAATATCTAATGGTGAATTATTCTAATATCTCAACAAAATTTTTCCAAGAGAGATGATGTCCCAAGCCATGAGAGATTTTTTTTGTTTAAATTAATATTTAAGAATATTATAATCTTATAAGTCATGCGAATTGTTTTTTATTTAGAAATCATTAATTACGTGCGTAAAAATGAGTCAGTAATTTTAAACAATTTGTTTGTTGAATGGTTATAAAAAAAAAACAACCCATATAATTATTACCAATATTTCGTCATATCCATCTATAATTTTGAAACACATTATTTTCATAATATGTATTTATTTATTATGATTATTAACAAATACAGATTGTAACAGGAAAATTGACAAAAAAAAAAAAAATTATGCTACTTAAACATATAACAACAATTTTTAAAATTATTTGATTAGTAAATAATTTAAGAAATATACTCATGTAAGTAAATTCCCAAAAAAAATTTTGAAAACGTTATTACATTCCATATTAATTTAAACAAAAATATATTGATATTTTATAAATTTCTAAAAAATAAGCCACTTGACCTAGATGGTAAATGTGTTTACCATACAAATTGTTCTCATAATCAGATTAGAATTTTAATTAAATTTTACATTTTTATCTTCGGTATTTTTAAAATATGTTTTGTATATTATACGTGTGACGCCAGTGACTATAAATTACATGTAAAAAAAATTTTAAATATTGATAAGAACAAACGTTATTTCATCTGTCAGGTCTTCCTATTACACCCTTTATATTATTACCGAGTAATTAATAAATAATAATCATATAAAAAACCACAATAAAAAACCGTCTGGTTTATTCAAATGGCATTTTAGTGAAAAGGTGCAAGGTACTTTGATGTAAGGAAGTTACGAATATGAAATTAGATATTTTTACGCATTTATGGCATTGAGCGAGATACGATCATTGCTGACCTAGAAAAATAATATTCATTCGCAAATTTCACCTTATGATTTGATTTCTGGTGGGAGGGAATGGGACTTCGTATCATTATTTTTTTTTTTTATTTACACCAGCGATTATTAATTTCTTGTACAAAGTCTTGGCACTGTCAGTTGTTGCCGTTGTTCTTACAATCGTTACAGGCGTGAGAGTACCGTTAAGACCGAAGTGCAAATAGATGCTGTCCATATGTAAATTTATAATAGTGCACTTGTACAAAGTTCCCATCGAGGGTTCCCTTTTGTTCCGGCAGGGATCTGGTGCCGTTCCAAAAGTATTATTATCATTATCATTATTATTATTATTATTATTATTATTATTCGTATTATTATTATTTCATAAAGTCGTTTTCCGAGTTTTATGTCTAAAACAAACGGAGAGTCGTCAGGGAATATATATTGTATGTAGTGGCTATCACTGTGAGAAGTTTATAATTAAAAACGTCTTTGCGACGGATTTAATGGCCAAGGTGAATAAATTATCTGCCGCTGCGCCCGTAGACCTTCATCTGCAGTACCATTGCATTGTCATCCAATCGTTTTCTTCTCAGCGTATTAACTCTCAAAAAAGAAAACTTCTAGATCGTACACCGAATATGTAATTTATCTGAAATTACAATTCAAATTTATACAACGACTTGCCTTGTTATTATATATTTTAATCTAACTTATAATCATTAATTTAAAATAAACATTACAAAACGATTAACTTTAATTTTGAATGGCGAAAAAGTTTCCTCATTTTTTGTTTATTACTTTTATTCGTCTGGACGTTTTTAATGGACCGGACAATTTTAGTTTCCAATCAGATGATACGATCTCTCAGTCTTAAAATTGTTTTCTTTCTGTAAACACTTTTTCGGTATACACTCATCATCCATCTTTTCATATTATAATAATATACATTACCTTAAAAAATATAACATTTTCTTCAAGATGGTACTTTGTGTTTGTTTTATTTTCTTGGGTCTTTTTTTGTAGAAAAAAAAATATTCAAAAATGTTAAAAAATAGCGAAATAATAATTTACATACTTAAAGAACTGGTAGGTACCAACCTATAGTTAAAGCATATGTCTTTAACGTTTTTTTGAAAATTCTCCTATAAAACTTTATGCTGTTTAACTGAATAATGTATTGTAAAAGTCATAAAATTATGTAAATTTATTTTTATGACACTTTGGTAGTCCAGTCATATAACTAAAATAATATATACCTTCTTTTTTTTTTATCGTTACCTTACTGGTTAATTAGATTTTTTATTTTAAATTGGTGCCCATTCATATACTTCCAAATGTTTCCACATAACTAGTAAACATTAATTATCTTAAATATACCATATAGATCAAACGAGATTATTTCCCCCAACAGGGACGTTTGTACATATTATATGGTTCATAATTATAATACCTCAAAACTTTTAGGTTATCACATTTTTTTAATAGTATTTGTTTGTAGGTTCAGTTTTAGATATTTTTTCCCGGCTTGCCTAAATTTCAAAATTAACTGTTTTTTTCATAACCGATATCTAAAAATAAATATATTACAAAAAAAATCATGGTCACAAAAATATAATATAATATTTTATAAAACGTCTACACTTCATAAAAAAAAAAAATATATATATAGCATTTGTACCTGTAAATTTTCCATTTTCCATTGAAAGGTCATGTTGTGGGCTTATTGAATATTTTATAATTAGCTTATAATCGGAAATGATATCAATTTATTTAGTATGATTCTTATGGGCGCCCAAATAAAATATTAAAAATACAATATTCTATACGATAAACTTAATAAATTTAATTGTATAACATTTTAAAGGTATTTTCTATAATATCTGATGGACGGACACGACCGATATCGATTTGAGGCACTCTAAATAATTGTTAAGCTTGAACATAAGAAGAAAAACACTTAAAACGAGCTCGTCACATGTATAGATACTTAAACTCACTCATTTTTACTTTAAGATCGGCCCAACTATTCCTAAACACATGTCGGATATTTATTGGAGGAATGTGCACAGATATATTGATATGTATAGTCTGAAGTTTTCAAGATTATACGTCTTGCAACGATACTTTTACTCGCTGAACCCTTTTTAATATTTATTGTACGTTTTACGATTACTTATTATCATGGACTTTACAATAATAATTTACATGATAAAGCTATTCATAAGCAGTGTGATAATGTAAATATTACAATGAGTGTTGGAGTAATAAGTATGATTTTCCAATCCAAAATTAATAATTCATTATTCAGCAGACTTTTGGTATTTATTTCTCTTAGCGAACACAACCAAATTTTATCAAATGCCGTCAGAAACAGTATTAAAATAGGCGGTTCACACGTATTTTTACTTTTTAATTTCAAATCTTTGCAACGCACGCGTCTCTTTTCGAACTGTCCAAAATGTGAAAATATTGAGAAATTTGTGTGTCTAAATTAAAAATTAGGATTAAGTGGTACGACTGGTACACATTATCCTTACTTTTACCTTTTTTTTTCCATTATTACTAGAATTATAAGTACCTATTATTTATTTATTTTATTAAACTATTTTTTTTTTAGTTTACTACACTGCAGTTAATTTATAATTGCATTAAATGTTTAAATATAATGAATAAGAAAATATTATAATTTCTAATTTATTGTTGTGAATAAAACGATGATCTATATTACCAATTTATTAGACCCATTTTAATATTAAGACTGAAATATATTGCTTCTATTTCTGTATATTTTATTATAAAAACTGTATGCATATATATCCTTTTTTTGGCACAGAGTATTTTTTAATTCAACAAACTTAATTTTTAAATATTTAAGTAATATAATTTTTGCGATTTGTATTCCTTACTAACACGATATATGTATAACTCATAACTTTGATTATAAAAACATCACAGTTAAATATGTACATTTTACATACCACAGTTTGATTAGGTAATCTAACCTATAATTTAAGATCCAATAGATACCGTAGAAAATATAGTGAAATATATTCAATGTTATATTATAGCACTGTAATTTTAACTACTGTTCCAAATGTTCGTTAATATTGGTAGCTACAGTACCACTGATTACCATGAATACAATCTGATGCCGTTAGCATTACACAAGGCATGCACTGATTTTGTAACCATAATAAAATGACTCGTCGCAAAATTAGCTTAAGACTTCAATATTTTTGGGGGCAAAGTAAAAAAATGAAATTATAATATAACTGAGTCAACATTAAAAAGTAACATATGAAGATGGTCTTTGAAAATATACTTTAAACTAAGGAAGACAATAAATGTATGAATCAAACATACTATTTTTATTGAAAATGTTATAGGAAAAAAATACTATCAATGTTTAAACGATGTTTAAATCGAAAATTCTGAGAGACCGTCATAAAAAATTACCTAAATGATAAGCCGTTATATTACCCTAATGCTGAGCAATATTTTGACCAATCCGTTATCTGAATTACAATTACATGATTTGAATTTCAGGTTCAATCACTTTTATCTGGATTTTTGGATTCGATCTGTCAATCCAGATTTCAAATGCAATCGATTTATTTTCCTAAAATGGACTAGAAAATATATACACTAGATACTGAACGCCTACAATTTAAAATGATAAATTAAATGATTAAAATATGAATGTGTACATTATGAATTTATAAGACTATAATATATTATATTAGATATTATTTAAATATATTAATATAGCATATAAAAAAATTATTAAAACAAGATAATAAGATAATAGTAATTTAATCTTTTTAGTACATTATAATTAATAACAATTAAATAACAAAATAATAACCGTATTATTATAATAATATAATTCGGATTTATGGTCATAATCTGGATTAGTAATTTAAATCCTGATTAAACGGATTATAACATTTGTTTCAATCCAGATATGTAACCCGAACATGGATTGATCCGTATTTGGTGCTCAGAATTAAACAATATCTATACTATCACAGATATTTCACATGACTAAACCATAAACATTAGCAAACAAATGTTGAATACATGAAAATTTCATAGGAAATTTAAAAATATATTATTTGAAAAAACAGTATTTAATAATCAACCCTTAAAGTTGATTTATGTCATTTATGATTAAAAAGAAACATCTGGGTAAGCAGTTACAATTATAATGATTATAAGTATTCGTATTGTATGTTTATTTTTTAAACTTTCGAATCAACAATTAACAATCTAAAAGTCTTAGATTCAACAAAATGCCGTAAAAGGAATGCAATAAAACAATAAAATGTCAAAAAAATACTTAATAATAAATATTAAATGAAATAATTACCATCAAAATGTAAATAATATTTCGATCAGAATTTTGGACTTTTTTTTCATCTTAGAAACCATAATGATAAAATATCGTGAACACAAAAATGAGAAAAAAATATTTGTCCATAATATAATATTATATCGCTAGTGTGACGACGAAGTATATTATTATGGGTGAAGACTTAAGAGAAAAAAGCAACCGATTGACGTTGATGTTTAGGAAAACGCGTATTTGCACGGCTATTGCACACGATTTATGGCCCAGAAGATAAATATATATTACACATACACATACTTATGACACGTGTATGTATAGATAATATATTAATATATGTGTATAATGTATATACGAAAGTATATAAAAATTTTGAGTTCAAGATTTGTGTTGTGGACGTGCATGGAGATTAGACAGGGGGAATTGTGAGACTCTGTAGAATAATTGGTGCAGGGGCAAATGTTTTAGAATGACGAAAGAATATTATTACCAATCAAAAACCGGGAAGTCTCAGACATACCGGAAAAGTCGTAGTGGAAAGTTCAATCGAAACTGCTCACGTTTTTATGATCCAAACTTTTTGGAAACGCAAAGGAGTAGAAACGGCAAACCATTTAAATAGTTTTTGCCTACCAGAAATTCGTTCCGTGTGTTATTTCTCATGATTGAACAGAAATCAATTGAACCAGCTTGTAACAAAGTTTGTATACGTCACACACCCACACCGTATAGTGTTTGTCGTCTATAGAAAATAAATATTTCCAAACTAATTTTAAATTCATTCCGAAGCTCAAAAATAAAAACCAACTCTGAATTCAATCACACGAACTAATGAAAAATGTTTTTAGTTTTAAGCTAAATGGTTTTTAAATTATTTTTCTACAAACTGTAATCTGTGGTCGATGAAAAAAAATAGAAACACAAAATCACAAAATATTATCAAACATTTGTGATGCAAATTTGTTGTATATAGATATAGAGCTACTGTAAAATGGAGTACAATATACATTTTTTATGGGGTTAGTAAATTATAATTCAATACATTTCAAATATGCTTTCATCAATATTATACTAATTTTTAGTACCTAAGCTAACTCATTCCAGATAGCGACTCCCTTCCGAAATTTCTGATAATACTGCAGGTCCGATACTACCAAATGATTATAGATATCAACTGTCTTCATTCCTGTTCGGTAATTCGAAATTAAAGTATTTCAAAGTATGTGTATCTTCTGTAACATAGCGACCACGGGAATATAGGATTGCCAATTTTACTTCTGGTGTCTTTCAGTAAAGGATGAAACTGGGAATCACCCTTAGGGAAGGATCTTCTGCGTTGAGTACGGATATTATAGTAATCCGGTATAACCCCTCGGGTGTTGCATTATATCTACCGATGTTTGGGCCATTTGGGGTTGGTGATATCCCGCGATGGCATATCAAATCAACATAGCACGTCCGAGACAAATGAATAACTCAGGCTTGGAGGCCGTCGAAAGTGGGACATTAAAAGAAACTCACATTTATATTATAATATTGTTTGTACCTATTGTCACGCTGACAGAAGACATTACGGTCAATTTGACTTCTGATGATTTTCCTAATGATTTTTCACTTAATAAATGTATTAATATATTTTTGAGATGGACACCGGTCTTAGCGAAATCAAGCTCTGCGAATTACAATTTATTGTTAAATTAATATTCACAATGATATTATTAATAACGATAAATTTCCTTTGTGTTTCTAGTGGAATAATAATATTGTCATTATCATTTTACAGTCTCTCAAATAAGTATATCATCATCATTACCTGTATTAATTAATAACATAAAAAACTTAAATTTATTTATACTGTTCGATTTCTTTCCCGTGATTTTTTTAAAAACCAAACAGCTATATTAAAAATACAAAAATACTCAACATTTTGCACTTCGAAGAAAATGCATTATCATAAATATAAAATAAATATGAATTAATAAGTAACCATTAATTTCATACGTAATATTATATACCTAGTGGGAATTAGGTAATTTTTAAATTGTATTTGTTTCTATGGTGATAAACTAAGCATTAGAAAAATAAGATATCTGTTCCCAGCCCAAATAATAGTTAGTTTTAATAAAGACTTTGGTTAGTAGGGAAAGCTTATGTTTTCAATATTCGACATAAAATACTATGCTGTTTTATATTATGATTGAATTATGCAATAAATGTACGCGGTAATTTAATAATTAAATACGGGATATTAGGTTAGTCCAAAATATCATTATGGTACATGATGCATGTACGCCTCCGTACTACCCACATAATATTAACGGCTTTACATGGTTTGAGTTCTCAAACTAAACTTTTTTACACTAAAAATTCATTCCTCGATATCTTCAACCCAATTACTCATCGGTATAGGATTTCAAGTCTTCTGTACATATTCATGTTTTTTTAATAAAATAAGCCACAGACATACTGTTAATTATGAACATAATAATATGTCAACAGTGTTTACGCGAGTGGTGTGTAAATAATAAATTTATAAAAAAAAAAAACACAAAATCGTTATTCGTACTTTTGCTAAATCGATATTCTGAAAGCTATTAATATTGAAAATGAATGTGTTTTTGTAAACAGAAACGCGCTTACACAATAGAGCACTTAAGATACTATTCACTTTATAATATTTTTAGGAGTGC
>WHPZ01583637.1:0-11187 GCA_016617965.1 Macrosiphum rosae | reverse complement strand
AAATTACTTCAATTTTTAAAGGTAAAAACATTTTGGTATAAATCTTATCTGTATCCTATGCAGTTTTTCAACATTTTATTTTTAAATAAAAAAATGTTTGTAAATTATTGAATTCAGGGTTAAATGGATATAATACCATTAATACTTATTATAATGTATATTATATTTGTTCTCATATTTATTCTTTATAGGCATTACTATTTATTGCTATTTTATAGTCAATGTTGTACTAATCATAATATCCTTGTCTGTTTTTAGGTATGGTCAAAAAGTGCGAACGTTTGGAACTGGATATCTCGAAACAGGAGAAAATTCAATTGCTTAAGACCGACATAGCCGCAATCAAAAGTCGCCTGATGTCGTTTATGCATATTGATCGACTGGACACCAACATACAAAACAAAAACGAACTCCAAGCCTTAATCCACACTGCTAAGGTATGTTATTAATTATTTTAGTTATCTACTTCAATTTTATATTACAAAAACCCTAATATTATATGTCTAACATACTTTAAATTTATACTTTTAGACTGAATTATCAAGTTTGGATACCTATTGGAATAGTCGCAACATAGTGAGCATCACCGAAGAGTTAAACAGACACTTCAACGAGTTGAACAATTCAAATACTGTTTTGAATCATATGAATAAAGAAATTGCAGATCTATATTCTATTTATACTAATACTAGACAGAGGCAAGTGTATCTATATAGTATTGGGCACCAAAGATTTTTCTTTTAAAAATGTAAAACAAATAAGAAAAAGTCGTTTTTGTTATTTTTTGTAGTAAAACTAAAAATTGCTCAATTTTGTAAATTCTAAGGATTTGCTCCAATGATTTGTTTTATCCAATTTACATATTCTCGATTTAAAAATAAATATCTGATCTCCACATCTAAATTTCCACAATCCATGCCCACGGCCCAAGTCCTCCAATTATATCTTTGACTGGCAATTCCAATTAATTTATTGTCACACATCATCGGACAACCTATATCCTCTTCACAAAATTGCACATCTTGTCTTATGGGACACATCCATTTATTATTGCCACTTATAACATCAATATTTTTTTTTAAAGTGTAGCCTGAACAATCTTTTTATATGCATATACTTACTCAACAGTGTCTTGACACTTTCTAGTAACAGTAACGGTATTGTTTGATACTGTTATCCATTTTTCATAATAATTTAAAGTCATTCTCTTTGATGATTTAATACTCGTGCCATAGATTGTGCATTGCTTTTTTTCCCAGAGATTGTCATTATTTTCGATAAAAAATGTGTTGTAATAATTTGTTGTTTTATTAAAGAATGTATCAGGGATTCCATTGATCTACATGCAATTTTTATGAAACCATTAATGCATTTTTACTAAAAATTTTAAAAATCTAAGTTAACTACTTCAATCAATAACACTCCATTAATATTATTTTCAGACTGTGGTGTGTATAAAGCTTGCACTTGATACTTGATTATTTTGTTACAACTTTGAACCTTGAAATTATTTATTGTGATTTATTTTTTTTTGTCCACTATTGTGTAATAATTTTTTTAATGGTTTATAATATTATTAGTTGCTTTATATGTTATCAATATTATAGGGCGTTTACACATTAGGTATATAAAAAAGTAAAAAAAGATATATTTATAAACGTTACAAACCTATATTATTTAATTGACAATAACTTTTTTAAATGTATTTACTTTGATAAATTGTGGATCAAATTTTTTTACGCAAACCTTCTCAGTTAACATAAATCTATTACTTATTCTACTTGCACAACAAATTGATATTTCTGACAGATCAGGATGCTTTTCATATATTCTGTATATATTTTTTAAATCCAACGGGCAATACTTAGTTGTTGGTGTATTTGATAACAGTTTATAACTGCTCATATTTTCTGATGTGCAATGACTAAAATTATAGCAAATTAACATTATACTGTAGTAAAACATAATAAATAGAGCCATTACACCAATACCTTTTTAAAAACTAATATTACTATGCTTTTTCTTATATTATAAACAATTTTATTGACTTTGTGTGTTCATGGTTACAGATTAGAAAGTGAGATATTAAGATACCAGAATGCATTGATCACATGGGCCGAATGTGACAAACAGCTAATGGAACTTGAGATGAAATTTAAAGGTTTTGGTGACAATGGTATTGTTTGTGGAAATCAGAAGTCTGGATGTTTTGGATCAGCTTCTGACAGTGGCATGTCAGATTCAGGTTCAGAGCATGAACTTAATGAACATGAAAAACGATTGGTTAACCTAAAACAATTAGCTAACAATTTGATGACTATTATGACTCCCGGCAGTGAAGCACTATCATCAATACTAGCTGTAATATAAAATTAAATATACTCTTTCTTTAAGTTGTAACCAATAATATTAATTATTACCATTACAATTTTATAGAGAATAGAGAATAATGAAAAACAATTGAAAGAGCTACAGCAGACCTGCAAAGACCTCATAGGAAGATCAGAGCTTTGCATTGATGATGACAAATTGGATAACTGTGAGAGCCTCGTTAACACTGATATGTAAGTTTGGTCTCTTAAACTATAATAATATAGTGCACTGCAGTACTATTGTATTATATTCAATCAGTTTTGGGTCTCGTACATCTTATTTGATTTTTGTTTTTAAGTAGAAATATTTACTTAATAGCCCAAAAATATATAAGTTAATGTTATAATAAGTAATTCTCTGCAACATTAAAATGAAAAACATGGACAAAATGGATTATGCTGAACTTAAATTTTTTATATGTTGTAAGTTTGTAAAACTCAGGAAACACCCCCTCGGGGCATCACTTTTTCTTAAATAATAAATATGATATTATTATTTTATTTTTCAATGTTTTGTTACTAACATAAGTGTTTTTCGTCCCTTAATGATACCATGCTACAGTTATTTCTGATATCTTACATAAAAGTTATAAAACTATTAGGTATACTTGGTTACTTTTTGGCCTATAATTACATTAATTTGAATTCTGCCCAATTTATTTTTATTTAAATTTTACCAAAACATTATTACATTAAATTACCATGAGATGAAAAAATTTAAAACTTAAAATTGTGCATATGTGGGAAAGTTCAAAATATTGTTGCAATAGGGATATGTTAGGAATTTAAGATGCCATTCATAAATAATAAGAATAATAATAGGTCATTTTTTTTATAATAATTTTTCTTAGTGATAAACATCATACATTCAATATTCTATTATCTCCCTTATTTTATTATATTCATGAGAAAATATACTTAGTTTGATACAAATGCTTAAAAAGAACTCAAATATTTTATTTCGACATTGAAAACCAAGGTTTGAATATGAAATAAAAGTTAATATTTAAAAAATTCAATTTTGGGTCTTTCTACGGTCTGGAATATTTTTATTTTTATTTATTATTAGTTTAACATGTTGGTATTTAAAATTATAATTCTTCTATTAATCCGATGTATTTAATTTTATAAGCTAAGAATAAAATAGGTTAGTAGAATAAAGTTTGAACATTTTTTTTTTTTTGATAGTTGAATTTTTTAATTGTTAATAATTACAAATTAATACAATTTTGAATGGACTTTATATTCCTCTTATGCCAGAAATATTTGTTTTGAGTGTTAATGAAATGTTTATCATATGTTCTGTATTTCATGCTATCCTGGGTATCCAGGTAAGCTGAAAATAATATTTATTTTCTGCATGATAATTCTTAACACAGATCGACCTTCAATCTTCTACAACATTAATGAGGTACTATACAGAAATACAGATTAGAAACTGGAAATGTCTTGATTATATTTTGCTTATTCCTCAATCCTCATATTGAGTTTTAACATTTTAAAATTTATAAATTGTTCTTATTGAAGTATTCAAAAACCAACAACCTAAATTAAAACATTAAAAATGTTAAATTTAGGTATTTCAATTGTTGTCCTACCTTGAGCTTTATTTTGCATGTACCACTGATATGGATGGTTGGTATTAAACATAGAATTATAGTTAATGCTTTTGACAGGTAGTCAAATTTAACTAGATAATTTTGACTACCCATATAGTGTGAATTCAATATGCCAATAGACTAATATATTTTAATTTCTATTCATGTGATATATACGTCTTATTGTATTGTATAGTACTTTTATCAAACTATTACAATTTGGAACTTAATGGTATTATATTCATAAAGGTTTTTCAATATCAATAGTGACTAAAATATATCTTTATTTTATAATGCATTATGTTGTCAATAATAATATGATGATTAACATAATATAGTAATAGTTATTCTTCATCAACTGAATAATTATTTTATTTTGTACTTGAGAATTCTTCTTAATTTTTTCACATTAAATACATTTTACAAGATTATTCTATGAAAAATATTTCCTTTAGATTTGATTTCAAAGTTATTTTATTTCCATCCGTAATATTATGTAACACTTATAAAATATAAAATTATTTTTGGCTTTTACATCAATACAGTAGGTAGGTAAAGGTGCTAAATTTAGTTTTTCACCAATATTTTAAAGTTTTGAAAATATGTTATGCATGTAGTTTTCCATTATTGTTTTTTTAGTGTTATATTATTTTATTTTGTATATATCACTGTAATATGTGATTTAAAATTATGTTATGAATCCGTAGATCATTAAAAGATCATTTTAATAGAATAATTGTTATAATACTTTAATGTATATTGTATGCACATATTTATGTATATTATTGTACTTCGGTTTTGTTATGGTACGTTATAATCTAATGGTATTACTAATTACTTTTTAACGTAAAAATTATAATATTGATTAGCACGTCTGCAATTAAGTAAATAGAATATTTGATATACGAAATCAACTTCCTACGATATTTTTTCATACGTCATAATATAATACTTCATACTTTTATGAGATACTGAAAATGACATTGTGAATATAAGTAGGTTTGTTATTGATAATTTTTTTCATGCGCCACGTGCGAGAATTGTTTTGCAACAACGTCGGACATAGTTTTCACGGTGAAACGGCCGTCGATCTTTAGCAATCATCACCTTTGGGTTACGTTTCTATACGATTTTATACGTCGCAGTATGTACATTCGTGTTCTATTTAATACGTGCTTTTAATTGAAAACTCGTTAAATATTTTTATCAGGCTGACTTATACTGTACTATACTTACCTATACTGTCAAGCGATGTTGAGTTATTTTCTATAATATACCCATTAAACACTGTTAGCTTTAATTTCAAATAGACTAGTTTCCTATATTTGTGCTAATTCCTCGGATCATGTTGAATAATAATATATATAACTTAATATTCTGTCATATGCTTAACTATTCTGCGGTTGTGTCGATCTAATAATGTGTTGCGAATTAAAAATAATATCTGTCGGACGCGTTCCAAAATATTTATGGGTTAATGGTAAAAGAAATATACGTGGGTTGTCATCGTATACAGGTGACGGGTGTACCTGAAAGGTTTGTCAGCTGAAATGAGAAATTTTCAAAGCCACTACGTACACCCTATATTAATATTCTCGGACCTCAGTATATACATCGGAACTACTATATAAATCGTCGACCTAGGTATAATAATAATGCCCCTTACTAAACTGCGATTAATTCATAAACTTATTATCTTTTTTCTAGTTACTTAGTTGGAACTTAATTGTATTTAGTTAATTTGAATGTCTCATGCCAATTTGGTCTTAAAATATTGTATGTATATTATTCTATTTGATAACATCGTTTTTCAAATGAAATAAAATGCATATTTGAGTTGTTCCGACACTACTTGCCTCTACTATACGTATAATCGTTTTTATAATTTTATCCATTTCATCGGAGGAGTATAGAAAGCGTTAAAAAAAAAAACAGAGTAGATCACGTATGTCAGGGGTAGGGGGAGCGTTTATTGGATCAGACTATACTGAGTTGTGAGAGGAAATTTAAACCAGTTATGCATGTTTTGAGTATGTTGGCTGTGGAGACGTATTATGTTTATTAATAGTATTATATTATAATATTATTATATTATTATGATGTAACGCGCGGGCGGCGGGCCCAGGCGCAATTCTCGCGCACTGACGATCGTCTGACTAGTCACAGTGACTAACTGTTTAGTATATTTCTAGTCGTCGCCGTAGTCGTATCGCTTCTGCGCTCAGAGTCTGACCTAACGTTACTCGCGTTTTCAGGCAGTTTTTAACATTTCGAATTTTTGGCCTTTGTCTATTTTATTGGATCCGTCCATTTTACGTGGGGTACTTTTTTCGTTACTACTAAGTATTTCGCTGAAATGCATACTACAATGTCCATCGTAATTGACGAATCGTTTCCTATACTGATCACCGACCAGCCAGACGCTCTGCTCGTTGTCCGGAGCCCTTTGCACTACTCCAAAAGCGTCGTCACCAACGTCTTTTACTTTTTGCTGTCAGTCTATTTCTATCTGGACCTGCAGGGCGGCATGTTTTTTTCTTAACGTCAAAAATGCTGATAAAGGTAATATTGTTGGGATGTATTCTTTTTTTCAAGTGCTTGATAACTTGGCCAATATAATGTTATGATTGATTGTAAGTACTAATATAAAATTTGGTTTTCACCGCTCGCGTCACGTGTTTATTTCCTCGAGAAAACCTTGAGATAATTACTCCTCTGAAGTTCATTTTGTCATATTACGTCCTTGGTAAAAACCAAACAGAAGTTCGAACACATTTCCAAGGATTTTTTTTTTTTTTTTTGCTTGTTTTGTTTTCCACCTATTATATAGACGCCATCTGCATAATTATAAACGTGCATACTGTTTGCACAAGCTGCAGTTCATAATCTCTATAAACACCTATTTAACATGCGTGGGCCGTAGGTTGAGTCATTATTATAGTAAGTACCTATATTATGTGAAAAAAATATGCAAAACTAAAAGGTTTGCTTGTAAAGAGAATCCGACGATATCACGTACGTCGCCTACTATATTATAGTCATTAATACAAATATCCCTGTTTAATAAATAATCTCCATGCCCTAACTGATTCACGCCCTGTGTGAGCTTACTTTTATACAACGTCAATATAATAACACCAATAATATTATACATTTTTAATAGTTATAATCAACAATCTGTAATCTTAAAAATGTTATTTCATTACAATCAAATACATTAATGCGTTTATGGGACACACTATAATGCTACAGGCAATATATTAATATAAATAATACAATAATATTTTTATCGCAGTGGAAATACTTTCAAATTTGCCATATCTCCAACTTTAATTTAGTACGTTGTATACGCGATGATGATGACGTACATTGTAAATTCCTATATCCTAATGATGGCAGTATATGCGTGTACGATGCCATCAGTAAAAAAAGGGGTAGGTGTATATCATGTTATATATACTTATATCTATATGTATGTATCATACATTTTTATATACTCGGCTGATGGATATATCATGATTATCGTTGTTCTGTCTCGGCCTGGCCCTTTTAAAATATGGTTGGCAAAAACAAGCAATGTTTTCACCGCGTTTTAATATAGATAATAATATCCGTATATTATACTTAAACCTTTGTCGGAAACTACTCTAAACGCGTTTCTCGTCGGATAAAAATTTAAAATGTCTTTTTTCACGCTATCCTGTTGGTAATTTTTCCCTAAAGACGATTTCAATCCACAGTTTTGTGCAGGACCATTTCACATTTTATTTTAAGTGCAATTAAATTCGTTTAATTTTTGTATTGCTAAAATGTGTCTATATATAAGAGTATTTGAAATAAATTACCAAAATGTTCAAATAAATATAAGATTATAAATTATAATACATACATATACTTTGTTTCTTAAAATAAAATTGTAAATAGGTACCATTTAAAAAACTTGTTATGTTAACGTATTTTTATTATCTACTAAAGTTACAAACCTATGTAAGTGTTTTTGATTTTTATGTTGGAAATAAAAATAATCATTTTTAGAAGATAACCAATGTAGTAGGTATACCTAGGTTTAATTGATTAGTTTTCATATTCTGAAATGTTGTAGGTATTTTATTATTATTTTCACATTTTAAGTACTTACTTGATTTATTTTAAAATAATTTTATAGTATCATTTATAAGATTTATTATTTTACTAATGATAACTATCAAGATCTTCAGTAGGTTTTTTTCATTTTTATATTAATATTCGATCGTAGCCGTTCCCTTGCTCCGAACGATGTAGGTCATAACATGCCAACTGTGCGACAATATTGGTTTATCGTGTATTATTATTATATTATATATTATATAGGTACCTATATAATATAATAGGTACATTATGTGACTTGCGACTGTACTGCGTGCAGCCCACTTGTGCATCGCCTCCCAACTATTCTCTGTATTATTACAACAATAATTACTGCTTGTCAACGACAATTGGGTTCGTCCTGTTAAAATCAACGACGACTATTCAGTATAATTAACCATAATCCGTAATAACACCATAATTTCTATGTAAAAAACCAAAGGATAGGAATATGCTTATGCTTATTTAACAATTTTTAAGTGTATAAAACCTTGATACAATCTTGACTACTATTTAGCAATTACAATATTATATTATATTATCATCTATTCCATAATATTTGTTTCGGGACAATACGAATGATACTGCATGCAGTAGTTTGTGAAGGAGATGGGTTCGGGTGTCATTTCTCTGCTGTCGTGACTTGTGACCTTAATCAATTCTACCCGTATTCTAAAACGAGAACCGACGAGGTGAAGACCTTCGTGTTCGTAATATTAAACATATTTATACCTATATTATCACATATATATATATTTTATACTCATCTCACATAGACCTTGTGCTTGTTGTTTTCTAGACCATCGTCTATTCGTTTGTATGTTTTGCAAACAGTGCGCGTATGAACAATATTTAGAAAATTTTATAGAATTACTTTCTACGTATTTTAGTGTACTATCAGAATTTAAAAAAAAAAATTAAACACGAGTACCCCCGGAATTACCTAAAAATTGGTAATCCGTGGACACTTTATATTATACATATTATTATTACGTATTAGTCGATATGAGAAGATTTTATAAAAGGAGTCGACTGTATTTACCCACTCGTTCCTTCCACTAACTCACGACGATCTCCTCTCCGGAAATGTTGAACTTTGTTAACGATATGTCAAAATTGGATATATCCGCTGTAATGATTCAATATTATATTTTTTTTATTCAATAAGTAGGTATACCACATCACGTTATATCTTTGTCAATATCTAGAGATATAGTTTTGCTTTGCAAATCCTACCAACTACAATCGTAATTAGTTTTATATCTTTAGTAGTTCAGTTGTGTCTTTTTCCCACGTCGACGTACTCGTCTGTCGTCAACCTAAAAAAAACCATCGATTCGAATGACCTTGAAACCGTTTAAGTGTAAGAAAATAATATATTTATTAGGTACCTGCTACAGTGTGTTGTTATCACACATTTATATCGTTTCGGCACTATCGTTAATATACTATATAATATATTGCCAATCACCAATATAATATACTTTAGTATAGGTACTTTAGTTTGTATGAAACTTCAATCGGGAATACTCGAAACAAATATATTATTTTGTGTTGTTAGTTATTAATAAAATAATATAATTATCGCAACTATCCCGAATAAACTTTATTCTATCTACTTACTATTAAATAACGACTCTGTTTTTAAAAGGTCTGGAATATGCGCTAATAATCCTAATCTAATCGCTCTAACTAGGTATCAACATTAACCTACATTATAATATCATATATTATATGTATAATATACTCATAGCTTCTATTACGTAGAATTTAATATACAGAAGAATTTTTTAATGCACATTTGCACTGTTGATATTATTGATTTTAAAATTTGTCAAATAAAACATTTATTAGGACCAAATTGTAATCTGTTTTCGGGCAATAAAGACGCTTCCTCGTATGAAAAAATATTTGCTATTAATTGTAGGTGGTAGTGGTGGTACTAGTCAAACAACGCTGCACAACAATTTATAGTAGGTTGGTTACGAGACCACAATAATCGTTTTTACACTCGGGACTACGAGTAAATCCGTTTCTATACATATTTATTCCAGGGTTCAGAATTTAATGCACAAAAAACTATTGAAATGCCCAAAAATATAGTACTTGCAGTGTATCGTGTATGTATATCAATTAATATAGTAATGTAGAATACATTCTGATCCAACTTGATTCCATCTAAAAGGTAGCAACAATAGAAAAAACTCGAATGCTTTAAATTTGAAGCCCCGAATTTATAACCTGAGTTTAATAATAAAACAAACGACGTATATGTTAGGTTAGGATGTAAGGTTGTGCGCCGAGTTTCCGAAATTGCGTTTGTTTTTATTGTTCCTAAATATTATTTTCCCGGACGGGAGCTGACGTTGTGTTGGTTTGCCACGATTTAATAATATCGTATTTCAGGTACTTAAGCGGATTGCGTTTAATTATTTATTTTTATTTTTTATTCTCTCTCACTTCATTTTAGTGTACAATTGTGAAAAGAGCAGAAAATTATCAATTAAGCGCAGCTGTTGCATTAGGCGATATCAACGTGTACTAAACGTATTTTTAGAACTCTTATTTTATTTATGTACCTATAGGCTATAGTGTATAATAATATTATGCATGCCGATTAGATTTGCCACTCAATTTTCTCATTATATGAAACAACACGTTTTAAAACCATAAAAACAACTCATAAATCGTATGCCCTTTAGAATACATTATTATCATTATTAATTATAATTTTTTAACAAAATAGTACTGCGTATAATCAGCGAACGTGATAATATATTACGTCATTCAGTAACATTAATCCGTTAAATAGCATATAATGTTATCGTTAATTATATTATTCGTATATTTCCTAAAGAAATACTTAAAGTCTATTTTAATGTATCAATGATTAATTTGGATCTGTGGTTCCTCGATGTCTGTAATACATAATATGTATATTATGTTATATACTTATATACATGTAGTTAAGTTGTTGTGTTTGTATACTACAGTGAAACTTTCATATTACAGTCTCATGGGGCATAAAAAAAATTCGTACCTATTAAAGAGAATTTCGTTAAGTAGTTAAATAGAATTGAATAAATTTGGTT